>OY755252.1:51046058-51048558 GCA_963576725.1 Azorinus chamasolen
ACAGCACCACTGTTTCTATGTCGATCCCTGATACTCGCCTTGTTAACTTTCGCATATTCCACCTCTCCAGTTTTGTTTACAGTTGCGTAGTCATCATCTGTGTAATTTATCGGACTGTTTCTGGCAACAGGCCTTGGTATGTCACTACTAGTATCATCATCATTTACGCGATTGTATGGGTCCTCAACTTCACATTCCATCACCCTTGCATATGGGTCTGTCTGGTTGGACACATTTCTCTCATCATCTACAAGAGAGTACGGATCAACAAACTGAGGAGTTTTACGCATCGCTTTCTGTTTCCTAATACTTGACCTTTCCCCACTGGCGTCATCTTTCAAATCATCGTATGGATCAATATCATCAATATACAGCACATCATCTTTTTCCATTTCATCTTTTATCTTGTTATAAGGAGGATCATTTAGTTCTATCGTATTGTAAGGATCCTCAATTCTTCTGTATTTGTCTTTGCCATACTTTAATTTAACCACACTGTCATTTGAAGGTGGAGGAATTACCATACAACCAGGTTCCTCTGGCACTCCCTCGTAGATGTTTTCAGTCTTCACATCCGTCACCTCAGAATAATCATCTTCATCAGTACTTCTCTGTTTACGAGCCACAAGTTTGGTCATATCTCCTTCAATGATTATATGGTCATAGTCAGACCTAGGCCGTGTCTTCTTTTCTGGGATATGATCGTAATCATCCTTGTCCTCTTTTGATGCAAGATTATCACTAACATCAACATTGGTTTCTAAGTTACCTGTTACAGACCTTGTCTTGCCAGGAGAATGATGTTCCTTTGCACCAGGTCCCAGTATGCCTGCTTGTGACTTGGGCACCTGTGGAAGCTGAGTACCAGCATGAGAATTCCTCTCAAGTGAAGAGGCATTACTTCTTGATGCTGATGCAGGAATTTCTGGCAGGTGGACATGGCTTTTTCTGTCGTCATGGTGATTATGATCTTTTCTTGGAATGTCTGGCAACTCTCGACTCAAGGTGCTGGGGACGTGGTGAGGAGCCTGTACTGGCACCACTTTGTCGCTGACTGTTGCTGTTTGATAAAAGACAAATAACCCTCTAAACATTCTGTTTGAATAAAGATATTAACTAGAGGTTTGTTTTTGTCACAAAAACAGATGTCTCCCCCTCCCATTCTCTTTCCAATACACAAGTGTAATGTCTGTAACTCCAAACTTATCAGGGTCTAATTTTAAGTCATCAGGGGCAATAACTCCAACATTATCAGGGGGAGACAATTCAAAAACCCGGGGTACACAACAACACATGCTGGTCAACATTCCTGTGAAGTTTGGTGACTCTAGTACTAGTGGTTTCAGAGATATGCACGACACAAAGTAAAGTTTCTTTTATTTTAAGTCATATGGGGCAGTAACTCCAAAGTTATAAGGGGGAGACAATTAAAAAACCCAGATGCACAACAACTCATGCAGGTGAACATTCCTGTGAAGTTTGGTGACTCTAGCCCTACTGGTTTCAGAGATATGCACCACACTAAGTAAAGTTCGTCTAATTTTAAGTAATCAGGGGCAGTAACTCAAGAATTATCAGGGGGAGACAATTCAAAAATCCCAGGTGCACAACAACTCATGCTGGTCAACATTCCTGTGAAGTTTGGTGACTCTAGCCCTACTGGTTTCAGAGATATGCACCACACTAAGTAAAGTTCGTCTAATTTTAAGTAATCAGGGGCAGTAACTCCAAACTTAACAGGGGGAGACAATTCAAAAATCCCAGGTGCATAACAACTCATGCTAGTGAACAATCCTGTGAAGTTTGGTGACTCTAGCCCTACTGGTTTCAGAGATACACGCGACACAAAGTTTGTATAAATTTAAGTGTTCATATCAGGGGCAATAACTCAAGAATTATCAGGGGGAGACAATTAAAAAAACATAGGTGCACATCAACTCATGCTGGTGAACATTTGTGTGAAGTTTGGTGACTCCAGTACTAGCGGTTTAAGAGATACGTGTGACACAAAGTAATTATGCTATTATAACAAGAAAAATTAGTTTTGAGAAGTATAGCAGACAACAATTTTTTTGCACAAACCAATTAACCATTCTCCTGGTGTAACAATTGTCGTCTGCTCAACCTCTCATCTACTGCACTTCTAAGGCACATGGTTGCTTAATGTAGGGTGAAAGTTATGCAGAAAACTCCCATAGGAGCTTTCTGCATGACTTTCATCCTGCTTTAAGCTGCTGCTATCTTTAAGACAGGTATTGACACTAATTTGTTACTCTACTAGTTTATTATAAATGGTTAAAATGTCACTTGATTTTTACATTTATAATGATGTTGTTCTTTTTTCTTTAGAAAACAACTTGAAAGAAGCTGGGATGCTGACTAACTCACTATTGACTAACTCAGTATCTGAGTATCTGATCTGGAGCAACAATGTTTGCAAATGTCACTCAAGTTTCAATCAGCAAGATAAAGATTAAAATTTAATCTTACTTTAGGTCTA
>OY755252.1:51051058-51109793 GCA_963576725.1 Azorinus chamasolen
CTGCTTCAGAACTACAGATACAATTTCTCTTCATAACACAATGTGTTTATGAGACATTATGACCAAAACAAATGCTGGAGACAAAATAATAGCCAGTTGGACCAATAACCTTGACCATGACAGGACAACACTCAAAAGCTGCTGCTTCATGAGATGAGCACACTCGCCAGGTATGAAATAAGAGGATCTGTTGCGAGTTGTCTTTTAAGATCACATGTTCCTAAACGAGCCTTAGAAAATGTTACTAAGCGAGCCTTTGGCGAGCTTAATAATATTTTCTTGGTGAGTTTAGGAACATGTGATCTTAAAAGACAACGAGCATCAGATTCTTTTTCTCACATAACCATACAGTGTAGATCTAGATATATTTTGCCCTTTTAATGC
Organism: Azorinus chamasolen; assembly: GCA_963576725.1. Taxonomy (NCBI): domain Eukaryota; kingdom Metazoa; phylum Mollusca; class Bivalvia; order Cardiida; family Solecurtidae; genus Azorinus; species Azorinus chamasolen. Next base: position 51,051,443 of record OY755252.1, read on the forward strand.
CATGCACACATCGGGTTTCCCCCAGTTTGACGTTATGTATGACATAATTATGATGTCATACATATTCTAAAGTGTTCTTACACGTGTTACTGATACGAGAATCTTAACCCGTTGTTCTAACCCGGAGATAAGGGAAGTTATGTGAGAAGACAATATCTGTAGGAAGTTCAACATTATGCACACAGACATAGGCACGCAGACATAGGCACACAGACATAGGCACGCAGAAAGGCTAAAGCAATATACCTCCAGCGCAGACATAGGCACGCAGACATAGGCACGCATGCGTGCCTAGGCACGCAGACATAGGCACGCAGAAAGGCTAAAGCAATATACCTCCAGCGCAGACATAGGCACACAGACATAGGCACGCAGCACACAGACATATGCACACAGACATAGGCACACAGACATAGGCACACAGACATATGCACACAGACATAGGCACGCAGACATAGGCACGCAGACATAGGCACACAGAAAGGCTAAAGCAATATACCTCCAGATCAAAACCTTGGGGGCAACATGATTATGGTGTCGAGAATCCTGACAAAATATTAATGTAAGATTATTAAGAATTCACAGAAAATGAACAGAGTTAACCCTTTCTTCCATGAATATTCATGTATTAAATAATGACATCATGAATATTAATTGAGTTATTTTTTTTAAATGGCACATGAACACAGGAATATTTGGCCATAGCAGAAACTGTATACATGTAATAATATCTAATTATTTTATGAGTAAACAGAGCAGACCCTGATCGGACAGCTCCTACAGGAGCGTCTGATCTGAATATACCCTGTTTGCAAAGGCACAGAAAGGCGTATTCACGGAAAGTTAAAGGTGTTAAATAGATGAGTAACATGTACCAATTACCCGGTAATTGTTTACCTGACGAATATTAATTAAGAAATAACAAATTAGATCACAGTTTGGAGTTGAGATGTGGAGTCATTAGATCACGAGGCCTTTAGGCACAGTGATCTTATTACTCACATCTCAACGACTCACTGTTATCTAATGTGCGATAATGCACAGCTACGAATTTGTTATTTAGATTCTAACAGGGCTTTTTTTTATAAAAAAAAAACTTTTCCCGGAAAATACTGCAAAACCGGAAGCGTTGTCAGTGGTGACGCCATTTTTGCTGTTACATTTACTCTACACGACTTTCACCCATGACGTTGTACAAGTAAACGGCCAAATCTCAAAAGAAAACAACAATTCAAGACAAAAATGCTTCATCTTTCACATTGAAGTGAACAACTATACCATTTACATTATGTCTGCACACCTCTATGCCAGAGCCATTGTGTTTACAGATTTAGAAATATGAAATTACATTTGACTGTGTGTGGTTTGAACATGGAACAGAATTTTACGTGGAACAACTGATAGAAATGCCGCATGTGTAGTTCATTACAGTGCTCCCTCTCTACAACGACACCCTTTGGGATACGAAGATTGTATGTGTTGTTCAGAGGGAGTTGTTATAGGGAGGGAAATCAAACATAATTAGCTTGTTTGCAGATCCCAAGATAAGGTGTATTTCGAGAACTAAAACCGTTATGCCTCAATCAAACCCTATGTTGTGACCACTCTTTAGAATCGTCACAAAGTGACGATTCTAAAGAGTGGTCACAACATAGGGATTGATGGAGGCATAAAGAAAATACGATGGAAAAGTTGTTTCTGGAGCCTTGTTGTTCCGGAAACAGTGACATGCGTTGTTGTAAGGAGGGAATCGTTATTCAGAGGGCCGTTGTAGTGAGGGAGCACTGTATTACGATTAAAGCACGTTTCTTGGTATGCTTTGATTATATGCCGTAGGTCCAGAGTTGTGTTAGAATGCATGATAATATCCACTATGAATATTATTTTTTTCATTTTTTGTATCAAAAATATAACATTTAGGAAAATTATTACCATCACAAATAGTAGCGAATCTATACATATAAGAAAACAGAGTAGGCCCTGATCAGATGGCTTCTGCATGAGCTATTCTGGATCTACTCTGTTTGCAAAGGTGCCAACAGGATCTCTATCAAGAATAGGAATATCCCTTTACCTCATGAATATTCATGTAAGAAATAATGGCTGAATCAAGATTCACTTTTAAAATGATTTTGTACTGGCAATGGAACTGTTTACCAGAAATTGTAGATCAGATCTGTAGCAGTCTATTATTGTAGATCAAATCTATAGCAGTCTATTATTGTAGATCAAATCTATAGCAGTCTATTATTGTAGATCAAATCTAACGCATTCTATTATTGTAGATCAAATCTAACGCATTCTATTATTGTAGATCAAATCTATAGCGTAGATCAAATCTGTAGCAGTCTATAATTGTAGATCAAATCTATAGCATTCTATTATTGTAGATCAAATCTATAGCGTATATCAAATCTATAGCTTCTATTATTGTAGATCAAATCTATAGCATTCTATTATTGAAGATCAAATCTATAGCATGGATCAAATCTATAGCAATCGTTTGTTGTAGATCAAATCTATAGCATTCTATTATTGTAGATCAAATCTATAGCATAGATCAAATCTATAGCATTCTATTATTTAGATTAAATCTATAGCAATTAGATCAAATATATAGCATTCTATTATTGTAGATCAAATCTATAGCATAGATCAATTTTATAGCATTATATTATTGCAGATTAAATCTATAGCATTCTATTATTGTAGATCAAAACTATAGCATTCTATTATTGTAGATCAAATCTATAGTAGTCTTTTATTGTAGATTAAATCTATAGCATTCTATTAATTATTGTAGATCAAATCTATAGCATTGTATTATTGTATATCAAATCTGTAGCATTTTATTATTAGTAAACTGAGCAGACCCAGATAAGATGGTTCCTGCAGGATCCCTATGATCTGGGTCTCTGTTTGCAAAGGCATTAAAAGATGTATATATAGAGTATATGGTTAACTCTTTACTCCATAATATATACACCTGTGTACGCCTGAGTACAAACTGAGTAGATCCAGACCATAGAGATCCTATAGTTGGCTTATGAAATAATAAATTCTACAGTCTCTGCCACTACCAAAAATTTCTGTGTTCATACATCGTTATAAACACAAGCGAAAAATGCGGAAACCACATTAAACCGAAATTTTTTTGTGAAAGGCCTTCACCCAAGTTATCTGCATATCAAATATAAATTGTTTAGCCCATGTAGTTCAGAGTTATAACAACATTTTAATGACAGCCAATGTTTCAATATAGTGACCTTGACCTGATTTCAGGTCATCTATAAGGTCCTTATCAGAGCTATCTGAATGCCACAGGTGAATTGCCTAGCACTCGTGGATCAGAAGTTATATAGTAAAATGTTAAAGTTTGTTAAAAACAGTCAAGTTTTCAAAATAGTGACCTTGACCTGTATCCTTGTATCAACTTAAACATCTTCACCAACGCTATCTCCATACCATATCTGAATTGTCTAGCATATGAGGTTCAGCAGTTAAGAAAAAATGTTGAAGTTTTTCAATGATGGCCAACTTGTCAAAATAGTGACCTTGACCTAATTTCAAATATCTTTATATCAAGTGAAAGGCCTTCACCAAAGCTATCTTCATACCAAATATGAATGGTCTAGCTTAAGTAATTCAGAAGTTATAGCAATGTTAAAGTTTTGTTAATGACGGCAAAGTTTTGGAAATAGTGACCTTGACCTTGACCTGATTTCATGTATCCTTGTATCAAGTGAAAGGCCTTCACCCAAGTTATCTGTATACCAAAGATGAATTACCTAGCATTTGTAGGTCAGTAGTTATAGCAATGTTAAACTTTGTTAACAAGAGTACCGCATACGGTACATAATACGCCCACTTGCAAACTTTCTCTGATTCAACATGCTTTATAAGTGTTGACATTTTCTAATCTGTGCTTCAGATCTTGATTTCCATATTAAGGTGATACTATTTTTTAAAAAAATGAAGTGAATATCTTATTAAATAAAAAAGTTACAGCTAATCCTCATTTTTGCAGATTTTTGTAAAGTGCAACGGCCATAACTCCGAAACAACAAATCAAATGATCCTCAGAATCGACTTAGCTTCAGGTCTTGATGCATTAAACATGTGGATGAAGTTTCATTAATATCTGTCAAACAGTTTTGCCAGAAAACAGCGGAAAAACTATTTGCATATATTTGCAAATTTTTTTTAAGTAAAAGGGCAATAACTCCGAAACGAAAAATCAAATAAACCTCAAAATTGACTCAGCATCAGATCTTGATGCATTAAACATTTTTGTGAAGTTTCATTAATATTTCTCAAATAGTTTTCCCAGAAAACAGCCGACAAACTATTTGCATTATTTTTTAAGGACAAGGGCCATAACTCTGAAACGAAAAATCAAATGATCCTCAGAATCAATTCAGTTTCAGATCTTGATACATTAAACATTTGTGTGAAGTTTCATTAATATCTCTCAAATAGTTTTCCCAGAAAACAGTGGACAAACTATTTGCATATTTTTTAAGGACAAGGGCCATAACTCTGAAATGAGAAATCAAATGAACCTCAGAATCAACTCAGCTTCAGATCTTGATGCATTAAACATTTGTATGAAGTTTCATTAATATCTGTCAAATAGTTTTCCCAGAAAACAGCGGACAAACTATTTGCATGTATTTGCATTATTTTTTAAGTAAAAGGGCCATAACTCCGAAACGAAAAATCAAATGAACCTCAGAATCGACTCAGCTTCAGATCTTGATGCATTATACATTTGTGTGAAGTTTCATTAATATCTCTCAAATAGTTTTCCCAGAAAACAGCGGACAAACTATTTGCATATTTTTTAAGGACAAGGGCAATAACTCTGAAACGACAAATCAAATGAACCTCAGAATCAACTCAGCTGCAGATCTTGATGCATTAAACATGTGTGTTAAGTTTCATTAATATCTCTCAAATAGTTTTCCCAGAAAACAGCGGACAAACTATTTGCATGTATTTGCATTATTTTTTAAGTAAAAGGGCCATAACTCCGAAACGAAAAATCAAATGAACCTCAGAATCTACTCAGCTTCAGATCTTGATGCATTATACATTTGTGTGAAGTTTCATTAATATCTCTCAAATAGTTTTCCCAGAAAACAGCGGACAAACTTTGCATATTTTTTAAGGACAAGGGCCATAACTCTGAAATGAAATATCAAATGAATCTCAGAATCAACTCAGCTTCAGATCTTGATGCATTTAACATTTGTGTGAAGTTTCATTAATATCTGTCAAATAGTTTTCCCAGAAAACAGCGGACAAACAAAATGTTGACGGACGAACGAACGAACGAACGAACGAACGAACAAACGAACGAACGAACGAACGAACGAACGAACGAACGAACGAACGAACAAACGAACGAACGAACGAACGAACGAACGAACGAACGAACGAACGAACGAACGAACGGACGGACGGACAGGGCCACGACAATATACGACCACCTTTATTAGGTGGGCGTATAAAAATGGCAAAGTTTTGGAAATAGTGACCTTGACCTGATTACATGTATCTTTATATCAAGTGAAAAGCCTTCACCCAAGCTTCTGCATACCAAATATGAATATGGTCTAGCTTAAGTAATTCAAATGTTATAAGCAATGAACGACAGCAAAGGTTTGGAAATAGTGACCTTGACCTGATTTCATATATCCTTGTATCAAGTGAAAGGCCTTTGCCTAAGCTATCTGTATACCCCTTTCCCTGTTCTATGTGTATTCGAAATTTCAATACCTACTGAATATTCATGGACAAAATAAGTTATAATCATTAATGAATAATAGAAGGTGAAACGTTGTAACCATTTTATAAACTAAATAAATAGATCTATCAAATTCCATTAGCAAACACAGCAGACCCTGATCAGACGGCTCCTATAGTAATGCGTAAAAACATGTCTATATGAGGGAAAGGGATACCAAAGATGAATTGCCTAGCATTTGTAGTTCAGAAGTTATAGCAATGTTAAAGCTGGTTAAAAACGGCAAACTTTTGGAAGTAGTGACCATGACCTGATTTCATGTATCCTTGTATCAAGTGAAAGGCCTTCACCCAAGCTATCTGCATACCAAATATGAATGGTCTAGCTTAAGTAATTCAGAAGTTATAAGCAATGGTAAAGTTTTCTTAACAACGGCACGCCGCCCGCCGGACAACCCATCCGCCCGCCCAACCGCCCGGTTTTCGCCAAACTATAAGCAGAGATTTTTCTAAAAAAATTCGGCTAATTAATCTAATTAATGTTCATAGTCACTATTTCTTATATATGACTATTCATGGAGTAAAAGGTTAAATAAGGGACATTAGGAATGTATATACAAAGAGTCTGGAACATACTTACCTGTACAAAACCATTCTGTGGTAGGTCTACTGACTGATGGTGTGCCTGTACACTCGTCAGTTTGGGCTCATCTCTTTCTTTCCTATAACAGAGCAATAGATAAATGTGCATACTCAAATATTCTTTGATATGATTCTAAAAAGTGGTCACAACATAGGGTTTGGTGGAAAAATAAAGAATTAATTCTTGAAAATGTTTTAACTTACGCATCTTATCTGGACCTTTCCTATAATCAACAAAAGAAACTATAAAACCTCTGCAATGATCTCTTACAAATTGAAATGAGGCACACCAAATGAGGCACACCAAATGAGGCACACCAAATGAAAAGTTGACTTAAAAGTCAACACTTTACCTTATAAAGATTCATACAAGACATTCATACATGCACATTACGAATATCTATTGACTCTATTAACTTCATATCAAAAACATAGAATAAGGAAATTTATTGCCAAGTAATGAATAAGTAGACACCTCCCACAAGAGCTGTTTGGTCTAAATCTACCCTGCGTGCAAAAGAGTTAATTATAAAACAGCTTACAGGTGGGATTATCAAGTAATGGGTCAGATCTACATCATGTGCTTGTGATGGGCAAGTCTGATCAGGGTCTATATCATGTGCTTGTGATGGACCAGCCTGATCAGGGTCTACATTGTGTGCTTGTGATGGACCAGTCTGATCAGGGTCTACATTGTGTGCTCGTAATGGACCAGTCTGATCAGGGTTTACATCATGTGCTCATGAAGAACCAGTCTGATCAGGGTCTACATTGTGTGCTCATGATGGACCAGTCTGATCAGGGTATACATTGTGTGCTCATGAAGGAACAGTCTGATCAGGATCTATATTGTTTGCTCATAAAGGACCAACCTGATCAGGGTCTACATCCTGTGTTTGTGATGGACCAGTCTGATCAGGGTCTACATCGTTTGCTCATGAAGGGCCAGTCTGATCAGGGTCTACATTGTTTGCTTGTGACGGACCAGTCTGATCAGGGTCTACATTGTTTGCTCATGAAGAGCCAGTCTGATCTGGGTCTACATCGTGTGCTCGTGATGGACCAGTCTGATCAGGGTCTACATCGTGTGCTCGTGATGGACCAGTCTGATCAGGGTCTACATTGTTTGCTCATGAAGGACCAGTCTGATCAGGGTCTACATCATGTGATCGTGATGGACCAGTCTGATCAGGGTCTACATTGTGTGCTCGTGATGGACCAGTCTGATCAGGGTCTACATTGTGTGCTCGTGAATGACAAGTCTCATCAGGGTCTACATTGTGTGCTTGTGATGGACCAGTCTGATCAGGATCTACACTGTGTGCTTGTGATGGACCAGTTTGATCAGGGTCTACATTGTGTGCTTGTGATGGACCAGTCTGATCAGGATCTACATTGTGTGCTCATGATGGATCAGGGTCTACATCATTTGCTCATGAAGGACCAGTCTTATCAGGGTCTACATCATATGCTCGTGATGGACCAGTCTGATCAGGGTTTACATCATGTGCTCATGAAGAACCAGTCTGATCAGGGTCTACATTGTGTGCTCATGATGGACCAGTCTGATCAGGGTCTACATTGTGTGCTCATGATGGACCAGTCTAATCAGGGTCTACATTGTGTGCTTGTGATGGACCAGTCTGATCAGGGTCTACATTATGTGCTTGTGATGGACCAGTCTGATCAGGGTCTACATTGTGTGCTTGTGATGGACCAGTCTGATCAGGGTCTACATTGTGTGCTTGTGATGGATCAGTCTTATCAGGGTCTACATCATATGCTCGTGATGGACCAGTCTGATCAGGGTTTACATCATGTGCTCATGAAGAACCAGTCTGATCAGGGTCTACATTGTGTGCTCATGATGGACTAGTCAGATCAGGGTCTACATTGTGTGCTCATGATGGACCAGTCTGATCAGGGTCTACATTGCGTGCTTGTGATGGACCAGTCTGATCAGGGTCTACATTGTGTGCTTGTGATGGACCAGTCTGATCAGGGTCTACATTGTGTGCTCATGATGGACCAGTCTGATCAGGGTCTACATTGTGTGCTCATGATGGACCAGTCAGATCAGGGTCTACATTGTGTGCTCATGATGGACCAGTCTGATCAGGGTCTACATTGCGTGCTTGTGATGGACCAGTCTGATCAGGGTCTACATTGTGTGCTTGTGATGGACCAGTCTGATCAGGGTCTACATTGCGTGCTTGTGATGGACCAGTCTGATCAGGGTCTACATCATATGCTACTCTATCAATTTCATTTATATGAAATCAGGATGATATTGCTTTGGCAGAAACTGCACAATCGGATCTAAATTCCATAAGCAAACAATCTGATCCGATGGCTCCTTCTGGAAATGATTCATCTAGGTTAACTCTATTTACAAAGGCGTGAATAATCCTGCCTTTTTAAAATTATGCCTTTACAAACACAGTAAACTCAGATCAGACAGCTAATGTAGGAGCTGTCAGATGTGGGTCTGTACTGTTTGCTTATTTTACAGATTTGATTGTCATGACAATTCATTTCCAAAGATTTTTATACAATATCTAATTGTCCATAATTGATTAAATCTTACAAGAATATTTAACAAGAGAGCCAGATAGGCTCTGACATCGCTCACCAGACAATCAGAGGAGGAGATTTTCAAAGTTTTCAATATATGTTTCTATAGGAAACTAGCCGGCCGTGGGGTGGGGCAAATTTTGACTACTTTTGTAAAGGACCTGAACATGATGCTATGTGCCAAAAATGAAAGCTGAGAACCTTCCAGTTTCAGAGAAGATTTTCAAAGTTTTCACTATATGTTTCTATTGAAAACTGGCTACCCCTGGGGCGAATCCAATTTTGACCCCTGGGGCATAATTTATATAACTTTTGTAGAGGACCTGAACATGTTGCTATGTGCCAAATATGAAAGCTGAGAACCTTCCAGTTTCAGGAGAAGATTTTCAAAATTTTCACTATATGTTTCTATTGAAAACTGGCCACCCCTGGGGCATAATTTATATAACTTTTGTAGAGGACCTGAACATGATGCTATGTGCCAAATATGAAAACTGAGAACCTTCCAGTTTCAGGAGAAGATTTTCAAAGTTTTCACTGTTTCTATTGAAAACTGACCATCCCTTGGGCGGGGCCAATTTTGACCCCAGGGGCAGAATTTATATAACTTTTGTAGAGAACCTACAGATGATGCTATGTGCCAAAGATGAAAGATGAGAACCCTGTAGATACAAAGAAGAAGAGTTTTAAAGGTTCAAATTGTTGACACGGGACTACGGATGATGCACACTGCACGACAACTGACATCAGGTGATCACAAAAGCTCACCCTGAGCACTTTGTGCTCTGGTGATCTAACAAGTAATGGGTTACCATTTCCTTCATACAAACACCTTTTTCCTGCCTTTGCAAATAGATTAGACCCAGATCAGACTGCTCCCATAGGAGCTGTCTGATCAGGGTTTGTTTGTTGGCTTATAAAATTATTATAGATTTGACTCAACAGTTTCTACCAATACCAAAACAATCCTGTATATAATATGCATTATGAAAATTCAGCTAATAAATAAGCATAGTGTTATTATTTCTTACATGAATATTCAGCAGGATTAAAGGATGGTACAGATTTAATGGCAGTTATTTACTTATTTCTGCACTATAACTTCCTGCATTGACTCAGTTGGGAAGTAAATTTTGTAAGATGCCTTCCTATATTAAGCTGGAAAACAGAGGGGAAGTTTCACCCTTATCCTGCTGAAAAATATAATACCTGCTCAAACTCGCATCTGTTAAAAATGTTGTCTGATCAGTGTCTGCTCTGATTGCTAGATCAATCTACAGTTTCTATCAATACCACAACTCGTGTATATAAAGTCAGGCACATGTAGTAAATATTCATGATGTCACTATTTCTTATATGAAAATTCAAACAGGGAAACGGCTAAAGTTTTGAGAAACTATGGTGCCAGTGTCAAACAGTTTGAATCTGGATGAGATACCCAGTTAGTATCCCATCTGGATGAGATACCCGGTAAGTATCCCATCTGAATGAGATACCAGGTTAGTATCCCATCTGAATGAGATACCCAGTTAGTACCCCATCTGGATGAGATACCCAGTTAGTACCCCATCTTGATGAGATACCCAGTTGTATCCCATCTGGATGAGATACCCAGTTAGTATCCCGGGCCGGCTAGTTTTCTATAGAAACACATAGTGAAAACTTTGAAAATCTTCTCCTCTGATTTTCTGGTGAGCGATATCAGGGCCTTTCAGGCCCTCTTGTTTTGCAATTTAATCAAAATTTTGCATCACTTGGGATGTTTTTCCCAAGTTGGGAAAAATAGGTCCTTTTAACGGGTCTCTGTAGACGCCAGAAAAGGGTCTGCATTTTCACTGTTTTCATAATAGCAGACAAAATATTGCTGCCCTTACAAGTGAAGACAGTACAGTAGAATGTCCAATATCTAGCAGCTGCGCAGCCTGAGACACTACAGTAGAATGTCCAATATCTAGCATTGCTGTCATATTCTAGCACTGCTGTCAAAATGGATGCTGGAGTCTTGCAGAGGTGCCAGAATTCTCCAATGATTTTGTTTTAACAGACTTCATGACAGATATACTATATAAAATTTGGATGTGAAATATACAAAGCTAATCAAAGATGTATAAAGATATTTGGTTTGGTCAAAATTGAAGAAACTGCCTTAGCCTTTTATTTTCATTCTTTCTCCTTTTTGACATATTTCCTCAACCCTCATCCTTTGGTTCCAAATTTCACTGACTTTTGCCAAATTTCAAATTTCCCTGACCAATTAAAAAATTCCCTGACTTTTCAATGACATTGAAAAAACAACTTTTTTCCCTGACTTTTCCCTGTCCGTGGGAACCCTGTTTTAGTTCAATTTAAATTCAATGCCTTTTTTTTGCATATGAAATGCTTATAAACAAGATCTGATTCTACAGTTTCTGCCTGAGCCAAATAATCCAGTGCTCATATGCGATTATAAATATTAATCTAGTAAATGAATATTCAACCAGGAAAGGACAGCTGGTAGCTCACAAACCAGCAGTATGCCCAACCAGGGATCAAACCTTACACCTCCCAGTCCTGTAGTAGGTGTCTGAACCCTTTACTGCATGAATATTCATGTAAGAAATTATGACATCTTGAATAACTATTAGACTATTTTTGATGATGACACATGAACATAGGAATATTTGGCAATGGCAGAAACTGTAGAATCATATCTATATTATTTCATCAGCAAACAGAGCAGGTTGAGTGTGCATAAAGCTCTATACATATGTATGCATACAGAAATACAATCCTAAGCTAGGTCTTCATATAAGCTTGCTAAATACAAAGTTTGGGGAAAATTGGTCTATCTAAACTTAAGTTATTGACCCAAAACCATTTTTTCTATTTTTATTAACAGTGACCTTGACCTTGACTAAAGAACCTCCAAATTCAATTCCAAGCTAGGTCTTAATAAAACTTTGCTAAATACAAAGTTTGGTCAAAATCAGTCATTCCAAACTTAAGTTATTGACCGATAACCGTTTTTCTATTTTAAGTAACAGTGACCTTGAACTTAACCCAAGAACACAGAAATACAATCCCAAGCTAGGTATTCATGTAAGCTTGCTAAATTCGAAGTTTGGTCAAAATTGGTCTATCCAAACTTAATTTATTGACCGGAAACCGTATTTCTATTTTTAGAAACAGTGACCTTGACCATAACCTGAGAACCTCCAAATACAATCTCAAGCTAGGTCTTCATAAAAACTTGCTAAATACAATCTTTGGTCAAAATCGGTCATAATTCAAAAACTAAAGTTATTGACCTGAAACCATTTTTCTATTTTTAGTAACAGTGACCTTGACCTTAACTCAAGAACTCCGAAATACAATCACAAGCTAAGTCTTCATGCAAGCTTGCTAAATACAAAGTTTGGTCAAAATTGGTCTATCAAAACTTAAATTATTGAGTGGAAACCGTTTTTCAATCTTTAGAAACAGTAACCTTGACCTGAGAACCTCCAAATACAATTCTAAGCTAGATCTTCATGTAAGCTACCTACATACAAAGTTTGGTCTAAATTGGTCAATCCAATCTAAAGTTATTGACCAGAAATCACCTGTTTGACGCCACCCGCCCGCCATTCGCCAATCTAACAACCATGTGTTTTTTGAAAACCTGGTTAATATTGATGCTGTCATTACTTCTTACATGAATATTCATGGAGTAAGGGTTTAAAGAAAAGGGGGTCCAAAGATCCTAGAGTGTCTTTCTGTTTAGTCCCAAACACCACTCTTTTGTTAAATTAATCAGGAAGTTAAATAAACTCTTTGTTTACATACACAAACAGTTTGGATCCAGGTCAATAACTCATCAAACCTCAAACTGCTTCAGTCTGAGTGACTGCATTTTTTAAAGAGAAATAACTAAATCTTTGAAATTTCAGATTTGCAGTAAATGACAATTTTGCACAGATAAAATACTTAGCATGCAAACAATTACTCAGCAGTGCATAAGATAAATTGAAAAGTAAACAATGGTGTCCTTCAGTATGATAGGCCATTTGTTATCAGAGATTAACCTTTTTCCTGTTGAATATTCATGTAAGAAACATTGACATCATTAATATTCATTCGCTGAACTTTTGTAATGGCATATTATGTTCATAGGATATTTTGGTATTGAAAGAAACTGTAGAGACAGATCTGTTATAAGCAAATACATGTAGAGCAGACCCTGATAAGATGGCTCAATGGGTCTACTGTTTGCAAAGGCATATAAACAGAACAATGGGATAAGATACACTGTAGAATACCCTCTAGAGATATAACTCTTTGAATGCTACTGATCGAGTTTATAACCTCCTTGAACAGTTTGGATACAGATAAGACCCTGGGCACTCAGCATCTTACCAGGATCCAAACAAAGTGTCAATTTGATGGTGTTTTTTAAAACTAAAGAACTTTGTCAATCAAAGAATCTGAACTATGAGAACAATGTAGCAGGTAAGACTTTTTGCAGATGACAATTACTAAATAGCACGTAGAGACTTAACCCTTTTCCATAAATACACCTTTCTACGCCTTTGCAAACAGAGCAGACCCAGAGCAGATGGGGCCTGTAGGAGCCATCTGATCAGGATTTGCTGTGTTTGCTTATGATATAATATAGCTTTGATTCAATAGTTTCTGCCAAGGCCAAACAAGAGGGCCAAGATGGCCCTTAATCGCTCACCTGATTACCATAGATTTAAGATTTTTGCTGGGTAGCCCATGGGTAGGGCCAATATTGACCGCAGGGACAATATTTGAACAATGTTGATAGTGGATCATGAGCATTGGTTCTGCAGAACAAGATTTTCAAAGATTTAGTATATTGATTTTATCAAGACAATGATTCTGACCAATGAAGATTGGGCTAAAAATGTGCCCTCTAGAGTAATTTTTCTAAGATTTGACCTAGTGACCTACTTTTTATTCCCACCCCACCCATGATCACACTCAACCTTGATATCACCAAGACAAACACTCTGAGCAAGTTTGAGGAAGACTGGGCTAAAAATGTGGCCACTGGAGTGTAAACTAGATTTTTCTAAGATATGACCCAGTGACCTATTTTTTGACCTCACATAACCCACTTTCGAACTTGTCAAAGATTTTATTAGGACAATCATTCTGGCTAATTTTCATGAAGATTTGGCTATAAATGTGACCTCTAGAGTGTTCACAAGGTTTTCCTACTATTTGACCTAGTGACCTAGTTTTTAACCCCACATAACCCACTTTCAAACTCATTTGAGATTTTATCATGACAATTATTATGACTAAGTTTCATGAAGATTGGACAAAAATTGTGACCACTAGAGGGTTAACAAGGTTTTTCTACTGTTTGACCTAGTGACCTAGTTTTTAACCCAACTTGACCCACTTTCAAACTCGTCCGAGATTTTATCAAGACATTCATTCTGACCAAGTTTCATGAAGATTGGACTAAAATTGTGACCACTAGAGTGTTCACAAGGTTTTGCTACTGTTTGACCTAGTGACCTAGTTTTTTACCCCATGTAACCCACTTTTCAAACCCCTCTGAGATTTTATCAAGACAATCATTCTGACCAAGTTTCATGAAAATTGGTCTAAAAATGTGACCACTAGAGGGTTCACAAGGTTTTCCTACTATTTGACCTAGTAACCTAGTTTTTAACCCAACTTGACCCACTTTCGAACTCGTCCGAGATTTTATCAAGACATTCATTCTGACCAAGTTTCATGAAGATTGGACTACAATTGTGACCAGTAGAGTGTTCACAAGCAAATTGTTGACAACAGACGACGGACACCGGACATTCAAGTCTCCCAAAAGCTCACCCTGAGCTTTGCTCAGATGAGCTAAAAATCCTGTGTTCCTGCTATTATAACAATTAATCTAATTAATGTTCATGATGCCATTATTTCTTAGATGAATATTAATGGAACTAGAACTGTAAGCCAAAGGCTAACGAATACCCCCCACCTGTCTGCTTGTCAGAACACCTATCATCAATCTGAACATAAATTATGTACATACAGAAACGTGAAGAGATTTAAAAACAATACATGCCCCAACCCAATTTATGTAATAACAAGAGCACCGCGAGACGGGGCAATATACGCCCGAAGGCTGTTCTATAAAATTATGTTGAAAAATAAAGGAGGAGTTAGTTGCACAAGAAATTGATACCCGAAACTATCAAAGGGCAATAATTCCAGAATGAAAAATATGACTGACCTTAAAGGTAATGATGTAGGTCTAGTTAGCTACAGCCAGGACACAAAATTTGCTAACGCTCTATTTGTGACCTTGACCTTGAAAGTTCACAATTGGGTTTTGTATGCAACACACCTTCAAGTGATACTGAAGCCCTATTTGTGACCTTGACCTTGAAAGTTCACAATTGGGTTTTGTACGCGACACACCTTCAAGTGATACTGAACATATGTGTGAAAGAATTTTGAAAATCGGAGAAAAAATGAGTAAGTTATAGCCAGGACACGAATTTGCTAACGGACGGACAGAATTGCTAACGCCCTATTTGTGACCTTGACCTTGAAAGTTCACCATTGGGTTTTGTACGCGACACACCTTCAAGTGATACTGAACATATGTGTGAAAGAATTTTGAAAATTGGTGAAAAGATGAGTAAGTTTTACCAAGGACACGAAAATTGCTAACGCCCTATTTGTGACCTTGACCTTGAAAGTTCACAATTGGGTTTTGTACGTGACACACCTTCAAGTGATACTGAACATTTGTGTGAAAGAATTTTGAAAATCGGAGAAAAAATGAGTAAGTTATAGCCAGGACACGAATTTGCTAACGGACGGACGGACAGAATTGCTAACGCCCTATTTGTGACCTTGACCTTGAAAGTTCACCATTGGGTTTTGTACGCGACACACCTTCAAGTGATACTGAACATACGTGTGAAAGAATTTTGAAAATTGGTGAAAAGATGAGTAAGTTTTAGCAAGGACACGAAAATTGCTAACGCCCTATTTGTGACCTTGACCTTGAAAGTTCACAATTGGGTTTTGTACGCGACACACCTTCAAGTGATACTGAACATTTGTGTGAAAGAATTTTGAAAATCGGAGAAAAAATGAGTAAGTTATAGCCAGGACACGAATTTGCTAACGGACGGACGGACGGACATTTGTGACCTTGACCTTGAAAGTTCACAATTGGGTTTTGTACGCGACACACCTTCAAGTGATACTGAACATTTGTGTGAAAGAATTTTGAAAATCGGAGAAAAAATGAGTAAGTTATAGCCAGGACACGAATTTGCTAACGGACGGACGGACAGAATTGCTAACGCCCTATTTGTGACCTTGACCTTGAAAGTTCACCATTGGGTTTTGTACGCGACACACCTTCAAGTGATACTGAACATACGTGTGAAAGAATTTTGAAAATTGGTGAAAAGATGAGTAAGTTTTAGCAAGGACACGAAAATTGCTAACGCCCTATTTGTGACCTTGACCTTGAAAGTTCACAATTGGGTTTTGTACGCGACACACCTTCAAGTGATACTGAACATTTGTGTGAAAGAATTTTGAAAATCGGAGAAAAAATGAGTAAGTTATAGCCAGGACACGAATTTGCTAACGGACGGACGGACGGACATTTGTGACCTTGACCTTGAAAGTTCACAATTGGGTTTTGTACGCGACACACCTTCAAGTGATACTGAACATTTGTGTGAAAGAATTTTGAAAATCGGAGAAAAAATGAGTAAGTTATAGCCAGGACACGAATTTGCTAACGGACGGACGGACAGAATTGCTAACGCCCTATTTGTGACCTTGACCTTGAAAGTTCACCATTGGGTTTTGTACGCGACACACCTTCAAGTGATACTGAACATACGTGTGAAAGAATTTTGAAAATTGGTGAAAAGATGAGTAAGTTTTAGCAAGGACACGAAAATTGCTAACGCCCTATTTGTGACCTTGACCTTGAAAGTTCACAATTGGGTTTTGTACGCGACACACCTTCAAGTGATACTGAACATTTGTGTGAAAGAATTTTGAAAATCGGAGAAAAAATGAGTAAGTTATAGCCAGGACACGAATTTGCTAACGGACGGACGGACGGACGGACGGACGGACGGACGGACGGACAGACAGACAGACAGACGGACGGACACCCAGCCAGACGGCCAGACGATGGAGACCATAACATAATACGACCCTTCGGGCGTATAAAAATGAAGAATAATTCTTAGAAATAAGACCCTTTCATGAGGTTTTTGTCAAATCCAAAGTTCTAAAGCTAGGTACCTTTTCAGAAAAACATTAAGTTCAAGGACCATAACTCTGACAATAATTATTCAACCAGACCGATATTTGAACTTAAGCTGTACCTCATCTAGATTTATTTTTATGTCAAATATGAAGTTAATATCTGCAACCACTTCCAAAGAAAGACCGGAAAACTGAAAATTTGACAAAAAATTAAAGTTCAAGGGCCATAACTCTGGCAAAAATTATTCAACCAGACTGAGATTGGTAATTAAGCTGTAAATCATGTAGAGTTAGCTTTATGCCAAATATAAAGTTAATATCTGCAACCACTTCCAAGAAAAGTCCGGAAAACTGAAAATTTGACAAAAAATTAAAGTTCAAGGGCCATAACTCTGGCAAAATTATTCAACCAGACTGAGATTGGGAATTAAGCTGTAAATCATGTAGAGTTAGCTTTGTGCCAAATATACAGTTAATATCTGCAACCACTTCCAAGAAAAGTCCGGAAAATCCCAAATTTGAAGAAAAAAATTAAAGTACAAGGGCAATAACTCTGGAAATAATTATTCAACCGGACTGAGATTGTAACATAAGCTGTAACTTATACAGATTTAGCTTTGTACTAAATATAGAGTTGATATCTGGAGTCACTTCCATAAAAAGTCCAGAAAACCGGAAAACATTGGTACGGGACTAAAAAGGGGAGATAACTCCTGAAGTAGTGGTCCGATCATAATGGAAATATGCGGTGCACAGGTTTATATGGTCATATGGCTATATATGAACTTTCAACAAAATTGAAGCAAAACTGTAGAAGAAGAAGGCCGGACAAAATTGTGTCCACGGACGGACAGACGGACAGACGGACGGACGGACAGACGGACAACCTGATTCCAGTATACCCCCCCAAACTTCGTTGTGGGGGGTATAATAAAGGATTAAACACTATGTCAAAATTTGTATTTGCTTAAAATTTTGAAGTACATGTACATTAAATCTTGTCTACCTTTTTTCCCTAAATTTGAAGGGAACATCACAAATTGAACGGATACTTTTTCATGTCTTTGCAAACAGAGTAGACCCAGATCAGACGACTCCTGTAAGAGTCATCTGACAATGGTCTGCTTTGTGTGGTTAATATTTTAAATTATCAAGAGCTGATTCTAGTACATTTTCCACCAATTTAATACCAAGAATTCCTGTGTTCCCACATGCCATTATAGAATTGTAGCTAATTAATATAAATGATGTGATTACTTCCCACATGAATATTCATAAGGCAGAATGGGTAAAGATTTAATTTGATAACAATGACACAAATACAGGTATGCTGGTAGTGGTACATGTGCAAAACTAGTATTGCTATATTTACTACTAGATGACAGCAATTTTACTGCAGTCCAACCAGGAAGTTTTGATAATGGTTAAACATTCTGAACAAATACCTTAATATCAATTTACCGTAAGCTATTTCAAAATACCAGTACAATAAATGCTCTTAGCCCTTTACTCCATGAATATTCATGTAAAAAATAAAAACAACATGAATATTTACTAGATTCATTTTCATAATGGCATAATTATGAACACAGGACATGTTGGCTATGGCAGAAATATGTAGAATATCTATAGTATATCATCAGCAAACAGAGCAGACCCTGATCAGATGGATCTTACAAGAGCCGTCTGATCTGCAAAAGTGAAATTCATGGAGAAAAGGGTTAACCCGTTTGTGACTGCGATACTAGGAGTACGAAGCTCGCTCGGGGCGAACCATGTTGGTTCGCTTCTCGATTTTTGGTACCAGTCTGCGACAAAATGTTCGTCTGCCGGATTCACTAGTTGGCTGCGTTTTCTGCGTTTGTTTTGCGTAAAAGGCCCCAAAGAGGTAGTTATATATCAATTTCAAGTGTGTTATTATATATATACACAATACGAAAAGCATGTTTATTGCCAGATTTATATTTTAAACGTAAACGCCGTGTTTGTTGTGTTGATATTCATATGCATAGTACTCGGACATCCATGTTTCGGATATGATGATGTAATTTTGTATCATTGTGTAACTATGTAATGTCTGAGATTATGTTATGTAATTGAATGGTTATATAGATTCAACCTTTAAATCTATACTCACACTGTGTTTATGTTTATACTTTCAGTTTGACGTGATTTTATCAGAATACAATGATAATCGCAGTACACTCTTGGTCCTTTTGATATTCGTTTATATATACAACTACGAATCCGTCATAGTCAAACTCTATAGGAACTGTGCGGCTTATGTCTAGCAGTAACATCAACTGGACTTATGAGCAGTAGCAAGCTTCTTAAATACGTTCAGAAGAATTCTGAAATAACTGTGCCAGAATTTAGTTTTACGCCTGTGTGTGTTGCTGACAGTAAAGGCAAATATCTCCAACGAACTAAAACTAACTCTGTTCAAGACAGAATTATTTGGTACTGCAAAGCAGGGTTGAAGTCGTCAAAAGCTGAGAAATGGCTCACAACAAACATTATTGATTTGCGTAGAAAACATGGTAGCATTCATCTTTACATATGGCTTGGTACATGTGACCTAACATATAAAGAAGGGCGATTTATTTCGTTATCTGCAAATCCTGAAGAATCCTTTGAAGAATTGAAAGAAAATTACAGAAAAATCAAAACACTTTGTGAAACAAACAATATTAAAGTGACATTTCTACAGATCCCTTACTATTCTATTCAGCTGTGGAACAAACATAAAGGACACTCTGACTTTGAAAGATTTAAATCAGATGATTTATCACTGACATCGCTTGTGGATCGTGCAAATGCGTTTATCAACGATATCAATACCCAGATGTCAATGTGTTCGCCAAAATTTTGCCAGGATATGGTTAGATCAAGAAAGGCAAAGAACTCTGCGGGACGCTACTCAATCAACTTTAATTTGCTGAGAGACGGTGTTCATCCTGGAGCGCTCCTATCGAAAGTTTGGTGTATATCGATCATCAGGAGAATATGCCAAGAATGTGCATAGACTTACTGTGTTTTCTCTCCTAGTAGGCTGGGATCGCCAGCCAGACTTCTGCGAACTGCTGTATCCTTTACATGAAGTTTATGTAGGCTGAGATTGCTCAGTCACTTGTTGGTTTCTTAGATAACATTTAGTAGGCTGAGATTGCTCAGTCACTTGCATATTGTCATTAGTAGACTGATATTGCTCAGTCACTTGCCTTTTGACTTTAGTAAGCAATACTTGTAGATTAACATTTAGTAGGCTGAGATTGCTCAGTCACTTGCATATTAACAGTTAGTAGGCTGAGATTGCTCAGTCACTTGCATATTAACATTTAGTAGGCTGAGATTGCTCAGTCACTTGCATATTGACATTAGTAGGCTGAGATTGCTCAGTCACTTGCATTTTGACATTAGTAGACTGATATTGCTCAGTCACTTGCTTTTTGACTTTAGTAAGCAATACTTGTATATTAACATTTAGTAGGCTGAGATTGCTCAGTCACTTGCATATTAACATTTAGTAGGCTGAGATTGCTCAGTCACTTGCATATTGACATTAGAAGGCTGAGATTGCTCAGTCACTTGCATTTTGACTTTAGTAGGCTGAGATTGCTCAGTCACTTGATCCTTGACTCTGATAGGCTGGGATTGCTCAGCCATACAAAATAACATAGACATATTTTCTCATATCAATAGAAAGGTTTATTAGTATAGATTAGCATGCACTCTTTTGAGACTCTCATTGGGCTTGATTTAAACTTTTAATTTTAATAGTTTATTCCGTACGGCATTCGTAAATGCAGCTTATCTGAAAGTGGTGTTTGTACATCAGGTCATTTTGTTCTAAATAATGGACTCAACAGATCAGGGTAAGTTTGATACAACTTCAGTCGATGGTGCTGATCAGACGATTGTTGAAGGTCCTCAAGAGCGTACACTTACTGATAAGGGAAGAGAATGGCACATGCAGCAGCTGAAGGGTAAGTTCAGATCATCTGTGACCAAGTGGCAGAGGTTTGCAAATTCATTCACCATTCTCCTATCAGACTGTAATGATTGTAGTGTCATTAGAGAAGAGAGACAGAAGCTTAACCAGTATTTTGATGATTTATCAATGATTTTTGATGAGATTTGTCAATTGGATATGGAAACACCACTTTCTGGAAAATATGACACTGTCGCAGAAGAACATAAGGATCTTATGTTGCGCATTTCAGATGCGATTAGGTTTTTAGAATCTGAGAATAGCTCTGTCAAATCTAGCAAACACTCAACCTTGTCTCGCAGTTCACAGAAAACAAAATTGTCTGCTGCTGCTGAAGCTGCATCGCTGAAAGCAAAATTAAGGTATGTTGACGTTGAGGCTAAAACAAGAGCAGAACTTGAAAAAATAGAAATCATGAAAAGGCTTGACATGGCAAATGCTAAGCTTGATGCAATAAAGTCTGAAGAATTACAATCTCCTAGTGTATCAGTGGCTGGAGATCTACCAGAGGTAGAGGTAGATAAGAATACCCTGGTTAAGAATTTCATTTTATCACAAATTGAAAATGAAACTGTTTCTCCATCTGTGCCTTTAGAGCCCAAGATAAACATTAAGAGGGGCAGTCTGAATCCCAATGCAGGTGAGTTTTTGCCTACTTATTCCTTTGTTGATAAACCCAAACTTGTACCAGATAATGAATCCACAAAATTACAACAGAGTCTCATAGATTTGACCAAATCTCTTGCAGACCAGGTTTCATTAAACCGACTTCCCCCACCAGAGCCTAATAAATTCTATGGTGACCCAATTCTTTATCCTGCATGGAAGGTGGCTTTTGCAACACTTATTGAACAGAGAAAACTCCCCAATGGCGAGAAGATACACTATTTAAAGAAATATCTTGGTGGCCCTGTCTTGCAGGTTGTAGAAAACTATTTTCTTCTTTCTAGTGAAGATGCTTTTGAAGAAGCTAAGAAATTGCTAGACGAAAGGTTTGGTGACCCTTTTATTATAGCTGGTGCATTTCGTGACAAGCTTGAAACATGGCCTAAGATTAGTGCAAAGGACGCACAAGGTCTTTTGAGGTTTTCAGATTTTTTGAAGCAATGTCTAGCTGCAATCAACCAGTATTCAAGTCTGGAAATTCTAAATGACAGTAGAGAAAATCGAAAAATTCTTTCGAAGTTGCCTGAATGGTTTGTGTCTCGTTGGAATCGAGTAGTTGCTAAGTCAAAGGAAGAAAAGGGAGAATTCCCGAATTTCAAGGTCTTTGTCGATTTTGTTTGCAGAGAAGCCAAAATTGCAAATGATCCGGTAACCTCGGTGCAGTCCGTACGAGGGGTAAATGTTACTGAGGAGAACAAAGTAAACAAAGACTGGCATAGACATCAATTTAAGTCAGACAAATCCGTTAGTGGTCGTTCATTTTTGTCGGGTACAGAAGAAAGTGCAAACTCAAATTCCACTCAGACTGTTGTTCGCAATACTTGCCATTTCTGCAAAAAGTTTCATGATCTGGATGATTGTAAGGCTTTCCTTGGTAAATCTTTAGCTGAGCGGAAGGTTTTTGTTGGCGTCAAAAAACTTTGTTTCGCCTGTCTCAGGTCAAACCATATCTCCAAGGACTGTAGGCACAGAAAGAAGTGCAAATTCTGTGGGAAATTTCACCCTTCTTCATTGCATGGTGATATTAAGCCTCATATCCAAACAGGTAATAGCAACAGTGGCACTGTTCCTGTCAAAACTGAATCTCCCAGCAGTCATAATACCCATTTGTCTCTCACTGGAACAGCATTTCTCAACAGTACTAGTTCAGTGAGAAAGTGCTCAATGATTCTGCCTGTCTATGTATCACATTGTGATGATCCAACAAATGAAAGGTTGGTGTATGCGCTTTTGGACACCCAGTCTGATGCAACTTTCATTCTGGAAGATACTTGTAAAGCCCTTGGCATATCTGGTGTGGAAGTGAAACTGTCCCTTTCCACAATGCATGCAGAGAATAAGGTTGTTGAGAGTCAGAGAATGAAAGGTTTGATGGTTCGTGGCTTTGATTCAGATTTGAAGATTCCACTTCCTCCTGCCTACACTAGGGATATTATGCCAGCTAACCGCTCGCATATTCCTGAAACAAATGTTGTCCATTCATGGCCCTATCTGCATTCAGTAGCCAAACAGCTTGTTCCTTTGCAAGAGTGCGAAATTGGCCTTCTTATCGGATATAACTGTCCCAGAGCTTTGGTTCCGCGAGAAGTTGTTGCTCCTGAGGGAGACGGTCCGTATGGTCAAAGAACAGATCTTGGGTGGGGTATCGTTGGAATTGTTGACACTTGGGTCTCTGAGAATGATTCAGTTGGTGTGAGTCACCGAATCGTATCATGCGAAATTCCTTCAGATGTTCTAGTTGACGATATTGCGGGTCCAAGTTCTGTTTTCTTTTCATTGCGTACATCTGTAAAAGAGGTTGTTACTACAGATGTTCTCAAACTGTTGGAGCAAGACTTTCATGACCGGAGAGCAAACAGCCAGTCTCTTTCTCAGCAAGATTGTCGTTTCCTAACCTTGTTGGAACAAGGTATTAGTTTTAAGGAAGGTCACTATGAAATGCCCTTGCCATTTGTCAAGGAAGAGCCTGTCCTTCCAAACAACAAAGCTATAGCTTTGAAGAGGTTAAACCAATTGCGGAAGCGGCTGGACAGAGATGAAGCATTCCGTAAACATTACCTGGAATTCATGAAAGAGCTTATAGATAACGGCCATGCAGAGAAGGTCCCAGAAACAGATGCAACGGATAAGGAATGTCAGGTTTGGTACATCCCACATCATGGCGTGTACCATCCCCACAAACCCGACAAAGTTAGGGTTGTTTTTGATTGTAGTGCTTCTTTTCAGGGGGTTTGTTTAAATTCCTACCTTTTGCAAGGTCCAGACCTTATCAATAGTCTCATAGGGGTAATTTGTAGGTTTAGGAAAGAGCCAATAGCCATCATGTGTGATGTGGAAAAGATGTTTTACCAGTTTAGGGTATCTACTAAACACAGAGATTATTTGAGATTCTTGTGGTGGGAAAATGGAGACTTCGACAATGACCCTATTGAATACAGAATGACTGTTCATTTGTTTGGAGCCAAGTCCTCTCCTGGATGTGCCAATTTCGGCTTAAAAAAGATGGCTGATGACCATGAAGTTGAGTTTGGGTCTGAAGTTGCCAATTTTGTTCGCCGAGACTTTTATGTCGATGACGGCTTAAAGTCGTTGGCTACAGCAAGCAAAGCACTTGAGTTAATAGAAAATGCCAAGACCATGTGCTGCAAGGCTGGTCTGAGATTGCACAAATTCGTCTCAAATTCAAAGGAAGTTCTTGGACAGCTTCCTTCAGATGATCTTGCAAAAGACCTGAAGGATATCGATATTTCCCACGACTCCTTGCCCGTTGAAAGAGTATTGGGCAATTTGTGGTGTGTAGAATCAGATTCCTTTCAGTTTCGCCTTACGTTGAGTGACAATCCGCTCACTCGTCGCGGAATTATGTCCACCATTAGCTCAATCTATGACCCTCTTGGTCTTATTTCACCAGTTGTCCTGGTAGGAAAACGTATTCTTCAACAGGTTTGTGCAGATCGGGCAGACTGGGACGACCCTGTTCCAGAAGATTTGAGGACAATTTGGGAAAAATGGCGTGGTAGCTTGTTTCATTTAGAGAAGTTGAAAGTACCCAGATGTTTGAAATCGGAAGACTCGAATGAGATCGCACTTGTAGAAATGCATCATTTCTCTGATGCAAGCACAGTAGGGTATGGTCAATGTTCTTATTTGCGTATAGTAAATACGACAGGAAAGGTGCATTGTAGATTTTTGTATGGGAAATCTCGTGTTGCCCCATTGAAACCAATGACAATTCCACGTCTGGAGCTCACTGCAGCGGTGCTCTCTGTCAGAAGTAGTGCAATGCTTGATCTGGAGTTAGAAATTCCTATGGTGAAACATTTCTATTGGTCTGATAGTCAGGTAGTACTGGGATATATTTCGAACGAAGCCAGACGGTTTCATGTGTTTGTGGCTAATAGAGTTCAAGAAATTAGAAGCCAGACCAGCATCCAGCAGTGGAACTATGTTCCGTCGAATGATAACCCAGCAGATATTGCTTCCAGGGGTTCCTTTGCAAACGAATTCACCAACGATTCGATGTGGTTTCATGGTCCACAATTCCTCTGGAAACAGGTTCTTCCAGTCACAGACATGATAGACATTCCTTTGAATCCTAGTGACCCAGAATTGAGGCGTATAGAATGCTTTTCGACTGAGGTTAAGGAGTCTGATCAGTTTTCTTTGTTGGATAGCATTCAGCTCTTTTCTGATTGGAACCGAGCCAAAAGGGCAATAGCTCTTTGTCTAAGGTTCAAAAGAAGACTTCTAGATCGCTCAGTGAAGAAACCAAAACTTCCCTTGTCTAAAGAGGTTGCTTTGGCACAATTTGTTCCTGTGACTGTCGACGAGATGCGCTTAGCAGAGGTTGAGCTTTTCAAGTTGGTTCAATCAAAGTACTTCCAGTCCGAAATCACCAGTCTTAAAACTCAAGGGATTACTGGTTTTCCATCTGACAGAAAGGAAATGAGAGCTCGCAAAGAGTTTTTGAAGAAGAGTTCACCATTGTATCGTCTGGATCCTTTCGTAGATTCAGAAGGGGTTTTGCGAGTTGGTGGTAGAGTACAGCATTCAGATTTGTCAGAGATCTTGAAATACCCTACATTGTTGCCCAAACTTAGTCATGTGACAAACCTAGTAGTAGCTCATTTTCATGGCAAAGTCCAGCACCAAGGACGAGGAATGACTACAAATGCCATAAGAGCAAGTGGAATTTGGATCCTAGGTTGTAGTTCAGTAGTGTCTAGTTTCATTTCCAGATGCGTTGTTTGCAGGCGTATTCGCAGCAAGGTTCAAGGACAAAAGATGTCTGATTTACCCACAGATCGTACGGAACAAGTTCCACCTTTCACATATTGTGCAGTCGACCTATTTGGACCCTGGTATATCAAAGAGGGTCGTAAGGAACTGAAAAGGTACGGAGTTTTGTTCACTTGCCTTTCTTGTAGAGCAGTTCATGTAGAGTCTGCAAATTCTTTAGAAACGGACTCTTTCATTAACAGTTTGCGACGATTCATCGCAATACGTGGTCCGATGCGCCAATTGCGTTGTGATCGTGGGACAAATTTTGTAGGTGCCGAGAGAGAGATGGATGAAAATCGGGTGAGAAATTTTCTTCTGCAGGAAAATTGTGACTATGTTCCATTCAAAATGAATGTTCCTTCTGCCAGTCATATGGGTGGTGTTTGGGAGAGGCAGATTAGATCAGTTCGGTGCGTGCTTGACTCCTTATTATTGAAGCATGGATCGCAATTAAATGATGAAGGTTTGCGAACATTTCTGCATGAAGCGGCAGCCATTGTGAACTGCCGCCCATTGTCTGTTGACAACCTAAATGACCCAATGTCTGTTACTCCTCTGACTCCCAATCATTTAGTGACATTGAAGTCTTCAGTTGTTCTTCCGCCACCCGGAATTTTTCAAAAACCTGATATCTATTGCAGAAAGCAGTGGCGACGTACTCAGTACATGGTCAATGAATTTTGGAATAGGTGGCGCAACGAATTTCTGCAAAATTTGCAAGTAAGAAAGAAATGGGAAACCCCCAAGAGAAATATGTGTATTGGTGATATTGTTCTTCTGAAAGAAGATAATGTCTCCAGAAACCAGTGGCGTCTTGGCCGCGTTGATGAAGTCTGGAAAGATGATGATGGTTTGGTGCGCAAGGTGGGTATTCTTATTGCTACTTGTAGTTTGGACGCTCAAGGGAAACGAAATCATCCCTTGACCTTTTTAGAGAGACCGGTGCACAAACTTATTTTACTACTTGAATCCGAGGAAATCCCCGTCGAGGAGCCATCTTCTAGTCAGTAAGTATTGATAACATATGTATAAACTGTAAGAGTTGTTTTTTGAGTTTATTAATGTGAAGTTTGATTTCATCACCAGGTTTTCAATACAACAGTATTAATGTTCATGTTTAATATGTATACAGTGATATTCTTTTACGGTGGCGGCCGTAAAGGGTCGCCCGTGCTTCATTCTCGGTGTTTCATTTTCTGGTTCTTCGGATGTTTGATTATCTTTATATAATACTCACTTGAACTTGTATATTACTTGATGCGAGGTCATATTAGTTAATGTCAAATTAGTAAACTAATTTGGAGGAGCCATGTGACTGCGATACTAGGAGTACGAAGCTCGCTCGGGGCGAACCATGTTGGTTCGCTTCTCGATTTTTGGTACCAGTCTGCGACAAAATGTTCGTCTGCCGGATTCACTAGTTGGCTGCGTTTTCTGCGTTTGTTTTGCGTAAAAGGCCCCAAAGAGGTAGTTATATATCAATTTCAAGTGTGTTATTATATATATACACAATACGAAAAGCATGTTTATTGCCAGATTTATATTTTAAACGTAAACGCCGTGTTTGTTGTGTTGATATTCATATGCATAGTACTCGGACATCCATGTTTCGGATATGATGATGTAATTTTGTATCATTGTGTAACTATGTAATGTCTGAGATTATGTTATGTAATTGAATGGTTATATAGATTCAACCTTTAAATCTATACTCACACTGTGTTTATGTTTATACTTTCAGTTTGACGTGATTTTATCAGAATACAATGATAATCGCAGTACACTCTTGGTCCTTTTGATATTCGTTTATATATACAACTACGAATCCGTCATACCGTTCCCTCATAGGCTATTTTCTTTGAATAAATCTACCGAAAAGGAGCATTAACTAGAGAAAAAGAAAATTTTAGAATTTTGTAGCTCTGAAACCACTGTGATAAATAGAGCATTTGCTCCTTAGGAGAAAATGCTCTATTTATCACAATGGTTTCAAAAAGTGACTTTTATAAAGGCGTAGAAAGGCGTATTTATGGAGGAAAGGGTTAAAACAATCAATGAACTCTTTATTTGAAACCTATCAAGTTCTACCTATTTTTTTTTATCTAATCATATTCCGAGTATTTTCAATTTTTGGATGATTTATCTATGTATTCCACTTATTCCACTTGTCCGCTCATCCAGCATGCATTTTCCCTTCTTCGTTTATATTGCAAGTCAAGTGAGTTTTTGGTGCACCTTCATTGTCTACTATGCAAGACAAATGACAAATTTCAGAATGATCAACCCCTGGGTCAATATGCATAAACTTTATGAAGTGAGATCATGAAATGGTTCAAGAAGCAGTTCAATATGACTGCTTCCAAACTTGTACCATCAATCAAAAAATGCAATTTTATTGGAAGAAAGGCAGAACTTTTCTTACAACGAGCTATATTTAGGAATGCAAATTTATGATCTCTATTTCACATGGATAATATTAGTTACACGGTTATTTGGCAGGGTGTACAGGCTGGTATGACTGGGTTAGATCCCGTATTCTCTGAGGCGTTAGCCAAAGAAAATACGCGGTCTAACCCGTTCATAACAGCCCGTACACCCTGCCAAATTACCGTGTAACGAATTTATTACCAGTCAGAGATCCGATTTACCCAATTAAGAAACGAACAACTCTTTATTTGCTGACATTAGATCACTAATTATATTACGACATGACAAGGAAAACATGACGTCATCACAGAGCAAATATGACGTCGCCTCAGAGCAATTTCAAAAGAGGAATTCTAACTTCACTTGTAAACATTTAAGTTTAAACGGTTACACGCTGTACTGAGAAGTTGATAGTGTGAAATTGAGGAACATACGAGGAACAGTTTTTACGTTTATTATCGATTATTTGGTCGTAATCCGTCCAGAATTAATGGAGTAAGGACGATATGAAATTTCAAATTGATGCTAAAAACAACAAGAGGGCCAGAATGGCCCTGAAGCACTCACCAGACTATCAGAGGAGAAGATTTTCAAAGTTTTCACTATATGTTTCTATAGAAAACTAGCCGGCCCTGGGGCGGGCCAATTTTGACCCCAGGGGCATAATTTATATAACTTTTGTAGAGGACTTAGACATGATGCTATGAGCCAAATATGAAAGCTGAGCACCTTTCAGTTTCATAAGATTTTCAAAGTTTGCTCTATATGTTTCTACTGAAAACTACCCACCCCTGGGGCGGGGCCAATTTTGACCCCAGGGCCATAATTAATATAACTTTTGTAAAGGACCTGAAGATGATGATACATGAGTTCATATTATTATTCATATCTTAACTTATTTTTAACCCTTCCACTGTTCTATGTTTATTCAAAATTTCAATACCTACTGAATGTTCATGGACAAAATAGTTATAATGAAAAATAGAAAGTGTAGCCATTTAAGAAAGTAATGAAAAACATCTTTCAAATTCCATTAACAAACAGAGTAGACCCTAATTAGACAGCTGCTAAAGGAGCCGCCTGATCTGGGTCTGCTCTGTTTGCAAATGCATGAAAAGGCATTTATATGAGGGAAAGGGTTAAGTAAACATATTATAAGTACATTGTATATTGTACACAAAAATGGAAATAGTTTAATGCAATTTGCACTATATAATATCATAAGTAAACAGAGCAGATTGATCATATGGCTACTAAATGAGCCATCTAATCTGGGTCTACTCTGTTTGCAATGGTGCAGAAATGCATAATTATGGAGTAAAGGGTTTAATTGTCTGTGCAATAGGCCAGATCTAAAAATATCAGTTGTCTACCCAGAAGGGAGGCAACCCAGTTGTTATCAAAAGTGCAAAGGGAGACCTAGCACAGTTTGGATTCTGATCTGACGCATATGTAACTTCAAATTACATATGTGTCAGATCAGAATCCAATATTGTACTTCATAATTGTTTTGTACAAGAGAGTTAATTGTAAGATTGACATGTATTAAAAAACAATGTGAACAATCTTAGACAAGCAGACAACAATTCTGAAACAACTATAATACTGACAAGCAAGGTTTTACGCAAGCGTAAAATGGCTGCGTAACATGTATTTAAGCAGGATAGAAGAAAAAGAGGGAGCAATATTGGGAAAACATGACTGTTATGTATGAATTAATACATGTGGCAGAAACGGGGGAATGTTTTAATGAGCCATGATGCATAATACCTGTGTTTGACACCAATAATACACATTACGTCATAGATCAATGTTATTCATTTGCTGAAACACACTGACGTAGAAACCATTATCACATTAAGTGATGTTCACAAGGCATACACACTCCCATACTTACAGTCTACATGAAATTATTCCGATAGGTCGACTCAATGCCCATTAACTTTTTCATTTATTTTGTCCCCAAATTAAGAACAGATTAGTATAAGATAATTATACAGTTAAGTTGAAGCAAATTCAAATTCACAATGGTGAAATATGCAAAACGGTCAACAAAACCACGAGTGAAAGGTCTCAGCTAAATAACTTTAACAAAGCCAAAATGCAAACAAAGGTCTTATATTTTTATGTACAAAATGGTTTTAAACCAAAAGCACGTATACTAAGGGTGCTAAGAAAATATGAGAGAAAAAAAATAATTCAGCTTCCACCGAGGATCGAACCCACGACCTCACGTTTCCTAGTCCATCGTTATAACCCTTAGACCACGCTGACAGCTATGCTTAGGAATGTGATTTTAATCATTTATACCTAATTCACTAGCATTTTCACTGAAACTGGATCATGGCAGAAAAGAAAGAAATATCCCCGACTAAAATATGCTGAGAAAAATATATGAATGAAAATAAATAAAATAAATGAATATATATAAATAAAAACTTGTCTCACAGTAAACCATATTTATTAAAAAGATTGGCATTTATAGAAACACAGGACCGCAGAAACGCATGGGCAAAATTCAAAGCCGTATAATTGTGGGCTGCTTTCGCAGCCCAATAAAGAATGCTACAGCATAGAACACTTGACTTGTATTCAGCTAAACTTCACAAAAGATATACTGATAAGACTCTATATTGATATCTGAGAGCTTAATGCAGGACATAGATATGCAAAGAGCATTTTGAGAATTATCCACTTAGTTTTCTCCATCTAAAATGAGTGTTTGTTATTTATTTGGCTAAACACAATTTCTACTCTACTGATTAGACTAAGGGTAAAACAACTGCTATACTAGGTCAGTCTCAGTGGACTGGGTTGTAGGAGAAACCTTTAGCCGCAGTTTCTGAAGTGAAAAAGCCTATTTTAAAGTATAACCCAAAGGGCAGGACCAATTTTAACCTCAGAACTATGATATTAACAAAATTCTTAAAGGTAAACTAAGTAAATCCATACACCAAATATCTAAGCTCTGGGACATGTAGTTTTTGCCAGGAAGATACTAGTGTTTAAACAGCAGTCAGCTACGGAAAACTTGCCACCCCTAGGGCGGGGCCAATTTTGACCCCAGGGACATGATTTATATAACTTTTGTAGAGGACCTATAGATGATGCTATGTGCCAAATATCAAAGCTGAGAACCTTCCAGTTTCAGAGAAGAAGATTTTCAAAGTTTCACTATATGTTTCTATTGAAAACTTGACACCCCCAGGGTGGGGCCAATTTTGACTCCAGGGACATAATTTATATAACTTTTGTAAAGGACCTATAGGTGAAGCTATGTGCCAAAGATGAAAGCTGAGCACCCTATAGATTCAGAGGAGAAGATTTTAAAGGTTCAAATTGTTGACGACGGACGACGAACGACAAACGACGCACGCCGACGGACGACGGACATCAGGTGATCACAAAAGCTCACCCTGAGCACTTTGTGCTCTGGTGAGCTAAAAACAAAACGAATGACGTCAAATTTGAATTCTGTATTCTCCGTGGAAGACGCAGAATACGGTTCTGTACACCCCGGCAGTTTTTGGCAAACTGACCAATCAAATTCCAAGGATGTAATAAATAGCTATATTCAACAAATTTACAAGCCCGGTACATCATCGGCTTTTGCAGTTTGAATCTAGATGAGATTCTGAAAACTTGGAGTCACATCGGAATTCAAATCACTTGAGTCTCAACATATTCATAGTTTTTCCTTTAATAACACAACAAAATTAAAATTTAGCATTTCTTTTGTAACTTTTTGTAAACCTGACTTTTATACAATAAAACCCCTCTAAAGCGAAACTTCAGTAAAGAAGAAATTAGATCTTTTTGAGGCAGGTGGCAGTAACAATAATGACATTTAGTTTTTAAAAATTTGTATTTAGTCATCATTGATTTAACCCTTTACTGCATGAATATTCATGTAAGAAAAATAATTACATCATGAATTAAATTATTGACCCTTTCCTCCATAAATACGCCTTTCTACGCCTCTGTAAAAGTCACCTGTTGAAACCATTGCGATAAACAGAGCATTTGCTCCTATAGGAGCAAAATGCTCTATTTATCACAATGGTTTCAAACTACAAAATTCTAAAAAAAAATCCTTTTCTCTAGATAGTTAATACTCCTTTTTGGTAGATTTATTCAAAGTGGTTGGATCTAAAAATAGCTAATGAAGGAATGGGTTAAGTAGATTAATTTCTAAAATGACTAATGAACAGGAGAGTTTGCAGAAACTGTAGAATCAGATGTATATTATTCTGTTAGCAAACAGAGAAGACCCTGATAAGATCGCTCCTACAGGAGCTATTTGATCCGAGTCTACTCTGTTGACAAAGGCATAGAAACGGGATATTCATAGATGATAGAGTAAGGGCTTAAGAATTTTTACTGTATGGATTTTCATTGACTGCATTTTTATAATTACATAATACCAAGAAAATGTTTGGTGTGACATTATAATTAACTTCATTATTCCAAGAGTGGTCTAAGGATCTGGTGGAGAAATAAAGGAGATGTTCTTGACAATGTTTTAATTTACATATCTTACCTGGACCTCTTGATTATTTATATACATTTAACTACAGTGAACACTCGTCATAACAACGCTCCAAATAACAGAATATTCACTATAGTGACACATAAACAAGAGGGCCATGATGGCCCTAAATCGCTCACCTTGTTATTATAGACTTATAAAATGCATACACAGTATTTCTATGTAATAATAAGTCAGTTTCAGATTGGGGCCAATATGAAACCAAGGGCCATTATTTTAGGCCTGGAGGTTAAATTGAGTACTGTGTCAATCTTGGTAGAGGATTGACTATTAGATAATGCAACATACCAAATATCAAAGGTCTATGCCTTACAATTTCAGAGAAGACTTTTAAAGATTTTTAAGAGAAGAAGATTTTTTAAGACTTTCCTATGAAAAACTGATATGCCCCGGGGCGGGGCCATTTTCAACCCAGGGGACATAATTTGAACAATCTTGGTAGAAAACTATTAGATAACTCTACATACCAAATATTAAAGGTCACGGCCTTACAGTTTTGGAGAAGAAGATTCTTAAAGATTTTCATATGAAAAACTGATAAGCCCCAGGGCGGGGCCATTTTTGGCCCAGGGGTAATATCTTGAACAATCTTGGTAGAAAACCATTAGATGATGCTACATACCAAATATCAAGGGTCTAGACCTTACAGTTTTGGAGGAGAAGATTTTTAAAGATTTTCCTATGAAAAACTGATAAGCCCCAGGGCAGGGCCATTTTTGGTCCGGGGGTCATAATTTGATTAATCTTGGTAGAGGACCATCAAATAATGCTACATACCAAATATCAAAGGTCTATTCGTTATAATTCTAGAGAAGATTTTTAAAGATTTTCCTATGAAAAACTGATAAGCCCATGGGCAAGGCCATTTTTGTCCTGGGGTCATAATTTGAACAATTTTAGTAGAGGACCATTAGGTGATGCTACATACCAAATACCAAAGGTCTAGGCCTTATAGTTTCAGAGAAGAAGATTTTTAAAGATTTTCCTATGAAAAACTGATAAGCCCCGGGCCGGGGGCCATTTTAGGCCCAGGGGTCATAATTTGAACAATCTTAGTAGAGGACCATTAGTTCATGCTACAAACCAAATATCAAGGTCTATGCCTTACAGTTTCAGAAGAAGATTTTTAAAGATTTTCCTTTGAAAAACTGATAAGCCCCGGGGCGGGGCCATTTTACATACCAAATATCAAAGCTCTTGGCTTTGTGGTTCCAGAGAAGATGATGTTTAAGTAAATTGTTGACACCCGCTGGTACGCACACCACACATAAGCACGACGCATGATGACGGACACAGGATCATCCCAATAGCTCACCTTGGCACTTTGTGCCAGGTGAGCTAAAAAAGGGAGATCATTCATTCATGAATGAAGGGACACATCAAAACCTTTAGTGCAGAACTTCAGATGGTGTTCAACAATGAGGTATGACAGAGAAAAGGTCCGAAAATGTTTTAATTTATTAATACAAGCCAGATTTTGACAAAAATTACAAAGGGCAATAACTCCAAAAATAATGAAGACAGAGTTATAGACCTTGTGCACTGCACTTGTGGTCAATGTGTTCTATCTGTATATGAAGTTTGAAGTTAATAGCTTTTATACTTTGGAAGTTATAAAATGAACAAGCTGGCCGGACAGGCGAACAGAGGGACGAACAGACATGGTGACTCCAGTATACCCCCCAAAACTTTGTTTGTGGGGATATAATAAAAGTGAACTGACAGACGGATGATGGGCGGTCACAATAGCTCACGTTCAGCCTTAAGCTCAGATGGAAGTCTTTAGATAAGAAAGTTGCATACCAATACAACGGTTTTTTTGGAAGTCTTTAGATAAGAAAGTTGCATACCAGGTATGTAAGCCCTAGGATTATTGGTTCAAATGTTATAGGCTTTTTTGCAAAAGTAGGTCAAAGGTCAACGTTACATGGCTAAAACAATGATATGGTTGGAAAAGTCTGAAGGCAAGAATGTTGTACACCAAGTATGGAAGCACTAGACCCATATGTTCAAATACTATAGGCAGTTAAAGATTTTTGCAAAAGTAGGTCAAAGGTCAAGGTCAGAAGGGCCAAAATGTTTGCATGGTTATACTGGTATGCAAGCCCTAGGCCTATTGGTTCCAATAATATAGGCATTTAAAGATGTTTGCAAAAGTAGGTCAAAGGTCAAGGTCAGAAGGACAAAATGATGGCATTGTTGGAAAGGTCTCAACAACATGAACCTTCTTAGCAAATTTCAGCATTGTAGCACAAATATTAAGCTTCATACCAACCCGTCCTAAAAACTTTAACCTTGTGATTTGCGGCCAAAACATGTCAAAAATTGAATAAAATTTAAAAACAGTTTTAACATTTAACTTCATAACAGTAATATCTCATCCCAATTTGAACCTCCATACAAAATGTCAGCCTCCTAGCACAAATATCAAGTTTTAAAACAAACCGTCCAAGAAACTTAAACCCGGTGATTTGTGGCCAAAAGAACTTAAAGTCCAACATAATATTATGTCAAAAATTGAATAAAATTGAAAATTATTTTAATGTTTAACTTCATAACAGCAATATTTGACCTCAAATGAATTTTCAACCCAGACTTGATCCAATACCAGACAGATTGGGTAAAATTGTCTATCAAACAAAATTGTACATGTATTGTAAAACTTCTTGTGGGAGGAACTATAACATGTCCTAACTGGAAAAATGCATGTTTTCAAATTTGCAATAGTTCCTTTCATCAGACCCAGATTAATGGATAAATCAAGGAAATACACAGTACTCACTTTTTTCCACAGACACATAGCAGCAGGAAGTACACTGTCCCGGCGACAATCACCACGGAGACCAGAACAGGAAGATATGTCACAGCGATATCTATCTGCACCATGGTTACACTTCCATCGGAATTAAACTAACCAGTCGATTATAAAACTTTCTCTTCATGATTCCTTTTTGACGTTACGTCTGAAATTGTCAAAAGATAAACATATGCAGAGATTAATCTTTTACTCCATAAATACACCTTAATTTGTCCACAGAGTAGACCCAGATTTGACAGCTTTTATAGGAGCCTTCTGATCAAGGTCTGCTCATTCTGGTTATGGAATGATATATGTGTAGATCTAAATCTACCTTTTCTCCCATGGCCAAAACTTTCTGTGTCCAAGTGCTATTATTATCTACCCATGGCAGAAACTGTAAAGTCATATATGTATCATTTTATAAGCAAACAGAACACACCCTAAATGATGGCTCCATTGTGAGCCATCTGATCTGGGTCTGCTCTGTTTGCAAAAGCATAGAAATGTGTTGTTATGGTCAAAGTAGGGAGAAGTCAGCAGGTTTAGGGAGACTTTTTCTCCCAAACTGCCCTCTAACTTGAGCCCTGCACCTATTAGGGAATTGGTTAAGGTGCCACAGTATGCTAGAAACACAAAAAAAACATTTTTTATATTTTTGCATTAATGAATAGACACTAGTCTCGTTTATCCAATGCATTAACGAAATAGCATAAAATATACCACAAAAGCCGTATAAACCCCTTTTAGTTTATTACCATCGAGCTTTTCTCTGACTTAGCCAGTCAGCCATTTACGAGGAAGGCTTATCAGGGGCACGTAGGGTGATACTGATAATTAGGGCACATACGTGATAAAGCAATAGGCGGCTATTTATCTGCATTTCCCTCTCGGTAGCCTCAAACTATGTAAGTCACATGACTAGATAAGCTTTCTGATGGGTGATTTATGGGAAACTGTCAATTAAATCAGCTTTTTTAATTGATCAGATGGAAGAAAGGGGGAGGAGCTTAGTGGAAAATATCACACATATTATAAGCTCTCCATTGGATATAAATTTGATTGAAAGCTATAGATGATTATAAGATTACGCAACACAACGGGGGTCTTTCTATTCCTTTTCATGTTTTTGACAGATGCAAATTTAAAGAAGTCGGCTTTTTCAAACAATCATAACTTCTATAATATTTGTCCGAATTATACGCGGTATGCGGCATATCAAAGAGCATTGTCTTAACCAGGGGTCCGTGTCACAGTTTTTTTTATATCTTGCTTCGATCGTCTAAAATCAAAAGAAACATAGCGGGAGGCAGAATTTTAGGGGTCTTAAAACTAAAATAGTACTCCCCAAACGGAGAGTTTTATCAAAATCTGTGACACAGTTCCCTGGATATGCTCATGATTCACATATTGGCCAATTACAATAAGTTTAGTTCAAAAGATAACCTTGTAATGGCTGTTTGAAATTTTTATTCAAATGTCGGTTTTGATAGGATTATCGATGTTTCTGATAAATAATCAAATAAATCAATATAACTAACCAACTAGGCTCAGAAAAAATGGCTCTAGGTAGTTTTAAATATGATTTTTCAATATCTGGGGCTAAACTATCACGCCACCTTAAATTATCAAATTTTAACTCTTATATTAATACATGTAGAATAGAGACACCTTAAGGCTTTTGACACCTTTGCAAACAGAGTAGACTTACATGTAGTAGGAGCCATCTGATTAAGGCTGACACTCTTTGCTTATGGACTTGTATAAACTGGATTCCACAGTTTCTGCCATAGCAAAACAAATCCTGTAGCCATTATAAAAAGTTCAGCTAATAATAATCAGGGTGACATTATTGTATCTAAAATCAATAAAGTGAACAGGCCAGACACAGATAAAGGACCCTCCCCCTCCCCTCTCTCTGGCTCTTGGTATGTCTCTCTCTGCCTCTCTGTCTTTGTCTCTCTCTGACTCTGTCTGTCTGTCTGTCTCTCTAGCTGTTCCATTTTATGTTGAAAAGTACATAACCTGATGAGATGGTAAGTTACTCAATGTCTGATCAATGTGATCTGCATTCTAAACATCAATTTAACTAGAGATTTTTGTCACAAAAACGGATATCTCCCCCCCCCCCCCCCCCCCCCCCCTTTGCACCCACACATCAGTAGAACAAGAGTTATTGATCAGACAAAAATGTAACAAAGGGCAAAAACTCCAAAAGTATTAAAGACAGATTTATGGCCTTTGTTCATGACACTTTCTCTCATGCTCTTTCCATGTATGAAGTTTCAATACAATGGCATGAGCCATACAATGTATAGGAGTTATAGTCCGATCCAAATTGTTTGTATCTCACACTCAACTTCTGCAAAAAAAACCCAGAAAACAAGAGCCACATGCCGCGCCAAAGCTTGTCTGATTTGGTACTTGTCCAGCTAAATTTAAATCAAGAGGGCCATGATGGCCCTTAATCGCTCACCTGTTCGTAACAGATTTATGATTTCAATGACAGATTGGTCTAGGCCTTCCAGTTTTAAGGGAAGATTTTCATATGAAAAACTGATATGCCCCGGGGCAGGGCCATTTTCAACCCAGGGGTCATAATTTGAACAAACATGGTAAAAAACTATTAGATAACGCTACATATCAAATACTAAAAGTCTCGGCCTTACAGTTTTGGAGAAGGAGATTCTTAACCATTTTCATATGAAAAACTGATAAGCCCTAGGGCGGGGCCATTTTTGGCCTGGGGTCATAATTTGAAAAATCTTGGTAGAAAACCATTAGATGATGCTACATACCAAATATCAAGGGTCTAGACCTTACAGATTTGAAGAAGAAGATCTTTTAAAGATTTTCCTATGAAAAACTGATCATAAGCCCCAGGGCGGGGCCATTTCTGATCCGGGGGTCATAATTTGAACAATCTTAGTAGAGGACTATTAGATAATGCAACATACCAAATATCAAAGGTCTATGCCTTACAATTTCAGAGAAGACTTTTAAAGATTTTTAAGAGAAGAAGATTTTTTAAGACTTTCCTATGAAAAACTGATATGTCCCAGGGCGGGGCCATTTTCAACCAAGGGGACATAATTTGAACAATCTTGGTAGAAAACTATTAGATAACGCTACATACCAACTATAATAAAGGTCTCGGCCTTACAGTTTTGGAGAAGAAGATTCTTAAAGATTTTCATATGAAAAATTGATAAGTTCCAGGGCAGGGCCATATTTGGCCCTGGGGTAATAATTTGAACAATTTTGGTAGAAAACCATTAGATGATGCTACATACCAAATATCAAGGGTCTAGACCTTAACAGTTTTGGACGAGAAGATTTTTAAAGATTTTCCTATGAACAAGAGGGCCATGAGGCCCTGAAGCGCTCAGCTGAGATACCCCAGGGGCGGGGCCATCATTTATACAACCTTGGTAGAGAACCACAAGGTAAAGCAGTATGCCATTAATTAAAGGTCTAAGCCTTATGGCTTCAGAGAAAAATCATATATTTTTCCCATGAAAAACTGATAAGCCAGGGCCAAGTTTCGCCCAGAGGTCATGGTCGTAAGTTGAACAATCTTGGCAGAGGACCACAAGCCAAAGCAACATGCCAAATATCAAAGGTCTAGGCCTTACAGTTTCAGAGAAGAAGATTTTTAAAGATTTTCCTATGAAAAACTGATAAGCCCTTGGGCGGGGCCATTTTTGGCCCGGGGGTCATAATTTGAATAATCTTTGTAGAGGACCATTAGATCATGCTACATGCCAAATATCAAAGGTCTAGGCCTTACAGTTTCAGAGAAGAAGATTTTTAAAGATTTTCCTATGAAAAACTGATAAGCCCTTGGGCGGGGCCATTTTTGGCCCGGGGGTCATAATGTGAAGAACGTTTCGTTCCCCCTAGCCACTGATGCTTCTGACAAAATTTGGTTAAAATCGGGTCTGCAGTTTCAGAGGAGATGTCGTTTGAAAATGTGGCCGGACGCCGGACAAATAGCGGTCACAATAGCTCATCCTGAGCCTTTGGCTCAGGTGAGCTAAAAACTGATAAGCCCCAGAGTGGGGCCATTTTTGTTCCAGGGGACATAATTTGATTAATCTTGGTAGAGGACCATTAGATAATGCTACATACCAAATATCAAAGGTCTATACCTTATAATTTTAGAGAAGAAGATTTTTAAAGATTTTCCTATGAAAAACTGATAAAGCCCCGGGGCGGACCATTTTTGTCCTGGGGGTCATAATTTGAACAATCTTAGTAGAGGACCATTAGATCATGCTACATACCAAATACCAAATGTCTATGCCTTACAGTTTTAGAGAAGAAGATTTTTAAAGATTTTCTTATGAACAAGAGGGCCATGAGGCCCTGAAGCGCTCACCTGAGCTAACCCCAGGGGCGGGGCCATTTTTGACCACAAGAAATCATGTGTACAATCTTGGTAGAGAACCACAAGGCAAAGCAGTATGCCATTATTTAAAGGTCTAAGCCTTATGGTTTCAGAGAAAAATAATATTTTATATTTTTCCCATGAAAAACTGATAAGCCCTCAGGCAGGGCCAAGTTCCGCCCAGTGGTCAGGGTCGTAAGTTATACATTCTTGGCAGAGGACCACAAGCCACAGCTACATATTTGTAGAGGACCATTAGATCACAACCGACGAATGATACAAATAAGCCAAAGAAACAGTGACAATTTCAATGATAGCGGCAAAATGAACCTGAAATTTGGAAGGGCTTTGTACAATAGGACAGGGCCGCTCACTAATGAAGGAGAGAGCAGCGTGTGGCACCCTGCTGAAAGGACCTACCTGGAGCACTGTGACCAATATGTATAACAAAGACAGAAACTCATACTCGCCAAAATATGTATATGTCACAGTAGAAATTGCGATTCAGGACAATCGTCGATTCTCCTAGGACAGATTGCGATCGCATTCTCTCCTAGGACAGACTCTGACCCTAATACATTGTATGGACAATCAATGATTCTACTAGTACAGATTCCAATCACAGTCTGTCCAAGGACAAACTGTAATTCTATAATGAAAATTTACAATTCTAATGGAAGAATTTAAATTATCAGTTTTAGATATGACACTTTAATTATTCTAGGAAAATGTACAAGTCTACTAGAAGAATTTATTATTAGTGTTATATATATGACACTTTAACACTTCAAAGAAATTCCACAATTCTACTGGAAGAATATATTATTTTAAGTTCACAAGTCTATATTCAAAACATGACAAACAACTCATAATTGTGATTGATTTAAAAAGAGGATCGGAGTTTGTCCTAGGAGAGATTGCGATCGCAATCTGTCCTAGGAGAATCGACGATTGTCCTGAATCGCAATTTCTACTGTAACATATATGAACAATTCTCATATACAGTTCGAAGACTACAATAATGTAAATTATACAAGCAAAGGTATGGCTGTAACATTGCTGGTTGTTTAAGAAGATGAATATAACAAAAGAATTGGCATTTAAGGAAAATAATAGCATTTCGGCTTTTAAACTCAACATAACTGAAACAAGAGATGTTTGTAAAACATGTATACCCCCGACCCCCTGACCTTTGATCTAGTGACCTCAACTATAGAGGTCATCTAGCGGTCATGACTAATCACCACAGCAACTTTGAATATCCTAAGCCAAACCACTGATCATTTATTGATCTGAAAACATTTCACATATTAAGGTCATGGTGACCTTGACCTTTGACCTAGTGACCTCAACAACTTTAAGGGTCATCAAGTGGTCACAACCAACTACTACAGCAAGTTTGAAGATCCCGAACCAAACCATTGAGCAGTTATTAATTGGAAACCATTTCATCAGTAAAGGTCATGATGACCTTGATATTTAACCTAGTGACCTCAAAATCAATAGGGGTCATCTAGTTGTCATGACCAACCACCTCAGCAAGTTTGAAGATCCTAAGCCAAACCCTTGAGCAGTTATTAATAACAAACCATTTCACCATTTAAGGTCATGGTGACCTTGACCTTTGACCTAGTGACCTCAACAACTTTAGGGGTTATCAAGGGGTCACAACCAACCACCACAGCAAGTTTGAAGATCCTAACCCAAACCCTTGAGCAGTTATTGATTGCAAACCATTTCACCAGTTAAGGTCATGGTGACCTTGACCTTTGACCTAGTGCCCTAAAAAACAATAGGGCTCATCTAGTTGTCATGACCAACCACCTAAGCAAATTTGAAGATCCTAAGCCAAACCCTTGAGCAGTTATTGATCAGAAACCATTTTACAAGTTAAGGTCATGGTGACCTTGACCTTTGACCTAGTGACCTCAAATACAATAGGGGCCATCCAGTTGTCATGACCAACTACAGCAGCAAGTTTGAAGATTCTAAGCCAAACCCTTGAGCAGTTATTGGTCGGAAACCATTTGACCATTTAAGAGCGTGGTGACCTTGACCTTTGACCTAGTGACCTAAAAAGCAATAGGGGTCATCTAGTGGTCATTACCAACCACCACAGCAAATTTGAAGATCCTAGGCCAAATCCTTGAGCAGTTATCGATCGCAAACCATTTCACCCTTTAAGGTCATGGTGACCTTGACCTTTGACCTAGTGACCTAAAAAACTACTGGACTAATCT
Organism: Azorinus chamasolen; assembly: GCA_963576725.1. Lineage (NCBI taxonomy): Eukaryota > Metazoa > Mollusca > Bivalvia > Cardiida > Solecurtidae > Azorinus > Azorinus chamasolen. Next base: position 51,093,995 of record OY755252.1, read on the forward strand.
AGTTATCATGACCAACCACCTAAGCAAATTTGAAGATCCTAAGCCAAACCCTTGAGCAGTTATTGATCAGAAACCATTTTACCAGTTAAGGTCATGGTGACCTTGACCTTTGACCTAGTGACCTCAAAATCAATAGGGGTCATCCAGTGGTCATTACCAACTACCACAGCAAGTTTGAAGATTCTAAGCTGAACCCTTGAGCAGTTATTGATCGGAAACCATTTAACCATTTAAGGTCATGGTGACCTTGACCTTTGACCTAGTGACCTCAAAATCAATAGGGGTCATGTAGTGGTCATGACCAACCACCACAGCAAGTTTGAAGATCCCATGCCAAACCCTTGAGCAGTTATTGATCGGAAACTATTTCACCATTTTAGATCATGGTGACCTTGACCTTTGACCTAGTGACCTAAAAAACAATAGGGGTCATCTACTTGTCATGACCAACCACCACAGCAAGTTTGAAGATTCTAGGCCAAGTCGTTTATTAGTTATCGTTCGGAAACCATCGATCTACCGACCGACCGACAGACCGACCGACCGACCGACCGACCTACCGACCGACATGTGCAAAGCAATATACCCCCATTTTTTCAAAAGGGGGGTATAATAAAATTGACGGACCGGTGTCAATGAAACAATAATATACATGTAAGTACTAGACAAAAAGATTCTCCTCTGTTTGCAAATGCTTTAAAATGTGTTAAACTACTATTATAACCCTTTCCTCCATAGGCATATTTTTAGACCCAACCTCTTTGACTGAATCTACCCAAAAGGAGCATTCACTAGAGAAAAGGAAAACAATTAGATTTTTGTAGTTTGAAACCATTGTGATAAATAGAGCATTTGTTCCTATAGGAGCAAATGCTCTATTTATCACAATGATTCAACAGGTGATTTTTACAGAGGCGTAGAAAGGCGTATTTATGGAGGAAAGGGTTAAGAGTTGCTATCTAATTGGAATGTACAACTTTAGAAGTCCAAGGAATATCCATGCCAAGCCTTATCACTTTCGGACAGATGGTTTTTGATGATTATTTTTTGAATAAAAAGTTAATAGACAGATCATGGATGACAGATAGTAAATGGTCACAATAACTCACTCTGAGCAATACAGTCAGAGCTCAGATGAGCTAAACACTATAGGAGTCTGCTCGGTTTGCTTATGAAATAAGTTTCTGTCAGGATGAAAATACTCTTGTTCATTAAGTGCTATTTTAAAAATTCAGTGAATTAATTTTCATATCAATTTATTTCTTGCCTGAATAATCATCCAGTAAAGGGTCCATCTATGAATCTTTACTCTATGAATATTCATGTAAGAAATAATGACATCATGAATACTTATTAGATTGTTATAATAGCATATGGGAAATGGAATTTTTGGTCATGGCAGAAACTGTAGAATCATATCTATATTATATCATGAGCAAACAGAGCAGACCTAGATCAGATGGCTCCAACAGATCTACTCTGTTTGCAAAGGGTCAGAAAGGCATATTTATGGAGTAATGGGTTAATGACTCAGTTAACCTCCAACCTGTAGACAACATTGACAGGGATGGCATTGTAATAGCTAGCCTAATGGTTGTCATTACATGATGACAAATACTCATTAGCCCTTCATCTCCCTAAGCATGACTTGACTCACATCTTCAAACAGCTTGGATCTAGATGAGAATCGCATTGGGATTAAACTTTAAAGCCATTTGACACTCTGACTCAGTCAAAAGTTTCTCAGAAGATTGTTTAAATTTCAAGAAGTCAAATTTGCACCGTATTCCAATTTGAGCAGACATCTTTTTTTCCAGCTGAGTAAGGGTTAATATCCTGAATGTGGGACATGCATGCACTCGAATTTGCAAGCAGTGTAGACCCAGACTGGACAGCTCCTGAAGGAACCCTCTGATCTTGGTCAGCACTGTTTTTCAATCAAAATTCCCTAGAAAGTTTATGCCTTTCACACTGAGTGGACATTGTAGTTAAACACTGATAGGCTAGCCCATTCCGAAAAGTTAGCACTGTAAGGGTCAAACATGATACATGACCAACAGCCAGTAGTCATCATCAAACTCGCATGTGAGTAATACATATAATTATTAATAGCCCTTAACAATCCCCCTTCATGTTAGAAATGATGACATAATGAATATTTATTAGGTGAATATGTACATATAATGTTTAGTATTGGTAGAAACTGCAGAGTCAGATCTATTATAAATAATTTCATAAGCAAACAGAGCTCCTATGGGAGCCTTCTGATCTGGGTCTACTTTGTTTACAAAGGTGTGAAAAGTGTTTGCATGAAGAAACGGTTAACTCTTGCCACTCTAACTAACTTATGTGACAGTTTGCATCCAGATGAGAGTAACTCCATGCCTCATGTTTTGGCCATGGTATATACTGTAGAATCACATCTACATGTAAGTTATACATGTAGGATAAGCAAACACTGACACAGCAGACCCTGATCAGACCAGTTATACATGTATGATAAGCAAACACTGACACAGCAGACCCTAATCAGACCACAGCTACAGGAGCCGTCTAATCAGGGGTTACTCTATTTGCAAAGGTGTACAATGGTGTATTTATGGAGTAAAGGGTTAAGAATTAAAGCAGCTAACAGTATCAGTATTTACAGGCAAAAGTTACTTGAGTGTTTCAAGGCTTATACATTCCACAAAGATTGCTCTTTTTCTGTGGTCTTCATCAATGTTTATTTGATTGGATTTCTTGTGATAATATACTTCTTTTTAGCATAAAAACAAAGTATTTATGTAACTTTTAGGCATTGTTAAGATTTGTTGCAAGTAGAGACAGTTATTTTTACACTGCTTGGATAATCTGGCTTCAGGGTTTTTGAAATTGTTGCTGACAACGTATAATTTAGCACCAAAGTCCAATGGTATTCAACCCTTTTTTTTACGTTTTACTTGTTTATTAAGCTTTTTTATGCCTTTGCAAACAAAAGAGACCCAGATAAACCGAGAGCAGTCTGATCAGGGTTTGCTCTATATGCTTGTATTTTATAGATCAGATTCTTTGCATGGCAATGAATTCATTATGGTGGGTGGAGTCTTGCATAAATTGATAGTTAACCAACAAGTAAAGGGTTAAAAACTGATTGTAGGTCTCTTCATTGATAATGAATAACATATTCAGACTAATAATTTCTAATTGACAGTTTGACATTCTGACCCTGTTTTGGAAAGAAATCTTTAGAATTTCAAAGAAACGACAATTATATAATTATAAGCAAACCGAGCAGACCCTACAGGAGCCATCTGATCTGGGTCTACTGTTTCCAAAGGAGTAGAAAGGAGTATTTATGGAGTAACAGGTTAACCCTTTCCCTGTAGACAGGTATTTAATTGTAGCTTATTCAATAATGCATGATTAAAGTTATGCAGAAAGCTATAGCTCAAATACGAGTTGTCTGCATTACATTCTGCATTATACTATCTAGTATCTACTTTTGAAAAATCTATGTTTATCAATAGATGGCTGCTATAGAGAGGCTCCGCTGTATATTTTTATGTACATGATGAACTAGTTAGCTCATACATTCTCTACGATTTATCTTTCTTTGTCAATAATTATTACTATGGTAACAAATAATACAAGAAGTATAAAGTTTCCAGCACCAGCTGTATACGATTCTCCTTAATCAATCTGAACACTTAACTATGAACTTTTTGAAGCTCAAAGGGACTGGTTTGAGTTCTCTAAGCAATTTTTATTATACATGTACCGGTACATATAATTTCTGGACAGGTGTACATACGAACTTAGTACCCCCTTTTTAACCCTATCCCTCATATACAGGCTAAATGTATTTTTAGACCCAGCCACAATCTACTGAAAAGGAGAATTTAATAGAAAAAGGAAAGTTTTTGAGCTGTGTAACTTTGAAACCAGTGATAAACAGAACATTTGTTTGTATGGAGTAAATGCTATATTTTTCACAAAGGTTTCAAAAGTGACTTTTTCAGAGTCGTCAAAAGGTGTCAGTTTGAGGGAATGGGTTACATGTAAAACCATTTCAACTAGAAGCTACATGTACCACAGTGGATAGGAAATAAACACAGTAAAAACTTAATACTACGAAATTTCATTAATGAAGAATTTAATATGTCTTTGTAGCCAGGTGGCAGCTTAATGCAGAGTGAAAGCCATGCAGAAAGCTCCTACAGGAGCTTTCTGCATGACTTTCACCCTACATTAAGCTGCCAGCTGTCTTAAAGATTGATGATATATGTATTTGAGTTTTTATATAATCAAGATTTTACTGTACTGAACCATTTGGGTCATTTTTTGTGACTCTCTTGCAGGACTATTTCCTCTGGTGGACGTTGGGAAATATGTGTGTGGAGCGTCAGAATGGCCCGAATTTAAAGCGAAAATAGACGGTGTGTACATACTTTTGTGTGTAGCGAAAAAAGTCAACATTCTTGACCTTGTTTTCTGGTGATCTAGAGACTGTGTTTAGACTAAATATGAATGTGTTAAGAGGGTCTTACCCAAATCTATGCCTGGAAGTAGCTAGGGGATGCAAAAAATGGCAGCCTGTTTTTACATAGAATAAAGAAGGGCAAAAGTGACCGGGCTCACACCTGTAGATAACAGTGCTTCCTGGCAACTACAGAATGTCCATTCGTAGTTCAGCACCTGACATGAAACTAGGGAAAAACAATGGGAAAATACCTGCCAGTTTTACAATCACAATCTCAACCCTTTACATGTATATGCAGGAAGCAAGTTATCTGTCATTTGCAAACAGTACAGACCAATTTCAGGGGGCTCCTCTTAGGATCTGTCTATTTGTCATTCAAACGCTGCTAAAGTTATACCTTTTCATACTGAATGAACTGTACAGTTAAACAATGAAGTGAAGTAATACATTTTTATGTTCCAAGGTTGATTGGTTGGTTGTGTTGAATAGCATCCAAATCTGCCAACTATGGACTAACTGGACATCCCAGAGAGACAGGAGTGGATACAGATAAAATCAAAGTACTGATAGTACTGAAGGGGTCTGTGTTTTTGGAAAGAAAAAGTGCTGAATACTGTAGAACCTCTCTAAACCGGACGAAATATAAACATTAAGGCTGGGCGTTAAAGACTGCTGCATGCTGACCAATTATACAAAAAGAGGGCATGAAAGGCCCCGACATCGCTCACCAGAAAATCAGGAGAAGATTTTCAAAGTTTTCACTATGTGTTTCTATAGAAAACTAGCCAGCCCTGGCGAGGGCCAATTTTGACCCAAGGGGCATAATTTATGTAACTTTTGTAGAGGACCTCAAGTGAAGAAAATTTAAGAAACTGTAAATGAAAACATATAACAATGCAAATCTAAAGAAGGGCATGTACAAAAGTATGTATACCCTCTCCCTGGGCAAATTGGTTGGATTTCAGAAAGAATAAATTAATCTATACATGTACTTATATTCAAAATTTCAGATATTTTCATTACACCTTCATGAGTTATTATTATTCATATCTTAATTTATTTTCAACCCTTCCCCTGTTCTATGTTTATTCAAAATTTAAATATTCATGGACAAAATAGTTATCATGAAATATGGAAGGTGGGACAGTGTAGCCATTTTAGAAAGTAAAGAAACATCTTTCAAATTCCATTGACAAACAGAGCGGACCCTGATCAGACAGCTGCTATAGGGGCCGTCTGATCTGGGTCTGCTCTGTTTGCAAATGTGTGAAAAGGTGTTAACATGAAGGAGAGGTTTAGTAAACATATACTACCAACAAGGGAGGCAACCCAGTTGTTATCAAAAAAAGGGTAAAGGGAGATAACCTACCATTAAATGTATGCTAAAAATAGACACCAGCACATGTTTATAAATAGCCACTTGTAAGTCAGCTTTGAAAAACTTGCTACCCCTGGGGTGGGGCCAATTTTGACCCTAGGGGCATGATTTATATAACTGTTGTAGAAGACCTGAACATAATGCTATGTGCCAAATATGAAAGCTATGAACCATACAGTTTTAGAGGAGAAGATTTTAAAAGTTCACTATATGTTTCTATTGAAAACTGCCCACCCCTGGGGCGGGCCAATTTTGACCACAGGGCCATAATTTATATAACTTTTGAAGAGGACCTAAACATGATGCTTTGTGCCAAATTAAAGCTAAGATAAAGAACCTTCATGTTTCAGAGGAGAAGATTTTCAAAGTTTTCACTATATGTTTCTATTCAAAACAAGGCAAACCTGGGGCGGGGCCAATTTTGACCCCAGGGCCATTATTTATATAACTTTTGTATAGGGCCTACAGATGATGCTATGTGCCAAAGATGAAAGCTGATAACCCTGTAGATTCAGAGGAGAAGATTTTTAAAGGTTCAAATTGTTGACGACTGATGATGCACGACGCACGCTGACGGACATCAGGTCATCACAAAAGCTCACCCTGAGCATTTCATGCTCTGGTGTGCTAAAAAGCTCCTGCAGAAATTTCCGCATCACTGTCAGCCTGCACCTGTTTTGAATCCTTGAAAATAATGGGGTTTTTTCTGTTCGGTTTAGAGAGGTTCTACTGTATTTAGGTGGTTTGTTTGCGAGTTATTTCTTATGTTCCCAAATGCTGAAATCTTATCTGGAGGTAGCTGGCGTTTTACATGTTTTATGTAAGTATTTCAAACGCAATTTCCAAATTTGAAGTATAACGTACAAGTTGAACAGTGGCAAGAAATCTTGATCAGAGCTCCAGATAAGGTGCGTGATTGCGTTATTACGTTATTATTATTCAAATCACGCATTAAAAAATAAATCTATGCGTCATAAAACGTATTGAAAAAATTGATTGCGCAATTGTTCATCTTCCGGAGCGGGTCAATGTTTTATCCTATACCGGTGCAAGGGTACAATTTACTGATTCACCGATGGTGGGCTTTTTAATTTGTAAACATGTCATCTGGTAGAAAACGAAAACTTAACACTGTAGATACGGGTTCATTGTGGAAGTATCTCAAGGTTGAGGAGGAGAACAGTTTGTCTGTAGTAAAATAGATTGTGAGAGGTTTATTAGACGATGTTATTAAGGAGAATGCGTCCTAAAAGTCGGTAAACCGCTAGTTCACATTTATGGTGATATTTAGCTACTTTCAGTTTAACGATATCCTGTAAGACGGCAACCATCACAAAATTAGCATGCTCTCTTACAGCTCGTTGATGAGACTAGTTACATGCCATCATACACCATTTCCATCAAAACTCTTGATGTTTGGAAACGCGAATGTCCTTGATTAATGCGGATACGATATACAAGTTATGAAATGTAACACCTGTGTGGCCCATTTTTTATTTTTAAAAATTGAATAATATGGTCTCAAGAAGGATCAACAAACTTTCAGAGAACAAGTTTCTCAAGGTATTCTATATCAGCAGAACATATTGCTGCTTCTGAAAAGCCAGTAGAGGTACCAGAGCACATCTGATGATGAGTCAATGGATGATTCTTTGCACCAAAACTAGCATGGCATTAAATTATTTAGGACTGTAGATTATTATGCAAGGGAAATGGTGCCAACAAACCTTGAGTAAACAATTTGCTTCAATTGCAGACAAATCGATTAAAGCGAGACAGCACGCTCCACTTTCTTTAGTGCTGGATAGTGCAGTGGAAGTCTAAGTCAGAAAGGGGAGATAACAACAGCAAAATTAATTTTAGGGCTACCTGCCCTTGTGAAATGGGTCCCCCTTGTAATAGTTAATATGTATACCAAAGATGAACCAAATATCTTGGACAGTTTCTGAGACATGGACCTGAACATAAAACTTAACCAACAATGAAAATTCTAAGTCGAAAAAGGGGCATGACTATGGCAAAATTAATTTTAGGGTTACCTACCCTTGTGAAATGGGTTCCACTTGTGATAGTAAACATACATACCAAATATGAACCAAATACCTTTGATGGTTTCTAAGAAAAGGACCCTAACAAAAAGGTTAACCAACGCCGACGAGAGGGACATGACAATAAATCCACTTTTTGAAAAAGTGGAGCTAAAAATTGAGTTTGGACAAACTTGCTGGGATTCATGATCAATCTTGTATTGAAAATGTAATGTGAATTGATCATAAGACATAAGTAAGCATTCTCACTGTTTTTAACATTGAAAATGGATTTTTTAGCTAGAGAGTGATCACTCTTTAAGACAAAAATCTAGGGAGTTATTACTCATTGACCCTAATAATTATCTGCAGCTCTGCTTGATCTTCTGAAAAACATTATATAAATATATTTATATAAATGTAGAGCTACAAAAATAAGTTTAAAATTAATTAAATATTGGAACCTTGCAAACAATTCAAGTAGATAATCAAGAATGTTCCTATTGTTTTACAATCTATAATGGTATACTCAAGTTTTGAATAGCTTCAGATCATCTGAAATTATTCACAAATTTTGAAATGGGAGAAAAAAGAGTAAATGTATTTATGATGGAAATTTTATTGTAGACAATGTCAAGAAAAAGTACAAAACAGCAAATAAACATATGTTTGAAAGATCTGTTTATTTACTTTTACAAGAAACCGCCAATGTCGGTTATAATAGCCGGATTGCTTGCACTTTTGTTTTGTTTGTAAACCATATACAGTGATGTCTCGTTAATCCGGAAACGTTCGTTCCCGGCGAAATTTCCGGATTAACGAATTTTCCGGATTAACGAATCACCGTCGTATGCTGCAAAATATCAACTCAATCATAAACATTGTATATGTATATGTACACATTTACTTTCGCATCAAGAAATCTTTTCTTGTAACGTTCATGTGTGCATATGCCCGTAATAATCGCAAGTCATATCAAAATAATTGCCTTCTTTGTCGTTCTAAATGCTTTTTGCACCCTATCCATAAGTGTCAGTTCTCTCATTTGAGTAATACAATGTGGATTATCGAATATGCCTGCGGGCAAATTTTGTAAAATCGACGTAGGTCTCCATGTTTGACATGACTGGTTTCCCGAATATTCCATCCGCGTACATGTACTTGTAAGTCGGAAGTCGGGAACCAGCCAGCTCACGCGTGAGTTAGAATCTTAGGGAATCCCTAGCGGGAATCCCCGATAAATATAGCCTTGTAATTTCTGAATTAGCAAATCATTTAAGGTGATTAACAGTTTAACGATGGCATCACTGTACCCATTAATAAACCCTGCCCCTAGGCAATATCTGAAAAAAAAAACCAATCCAAAAACACTAAGTTTATCTACTAAATATTTTACCTTAAAAATCAACTTCAAAATTCTCTAAGTCACTGAACCTTAAAAACATGTAATGTGACCCTCATTCTGAACCCACATGCCAAGTTTGGTTACTGTAAACCTGGAAATTCTCTAAGTCATTGAAGCGTAAGATCTAGGTCACAAGTAACCTGCTAACCTATGACATGTAATGTGACTGACTCTCATTCTGAACCCATATGCCAAGTTTGGTTACTGTAGGTATTATACTTTGGCTATAACTAACACAAACAAAAAGGTCAACCTGGAAATTCTCTAAGTCAATGTAGCGTAAAAACGAGGTCACAAAGGGTTCATAATAACCTACTAACCAATGACATGTAATGTGACCCTCATTATGATCCCACATGCCAAGTTTGGTTACTGTAGGTGTTCTTCTTTGGCTATAACTAACACAAACAAGAGGGCCCGAATGGCCCTGACATCGCTCACCAGACCATCAGAGAAGAAGATTTTCAAAGTTTTCACTATATGTTTCTATAGAAAACAAGCTGGCCCTGGGGCAGGGCAAATTTTGACCCAAGGGGCATAATTTATATAACATGATGCTATGTACCAAATGGGTAACCTGAGAACCTTCCAGTTCCAGAGGAGAAGATTTTTGAAGTTTTCACTATATGTTTCTATAGAAAACTGGCCACCCCTGGGGCGGGCCAATTTTGACCCCAGGGGCATAATTTATATAACTTTTGTAGAGGACCTGAACATGAATAAATCTACCAAAAAGGAGCATTTACTAGAGAAAAGTAAAATTTTGGAATTGTGTAGTTCTGAAACTATTGTAATACAAGAGAGCCAAGATGGCCCTTAATCGCTCACCTGATTACCATAGATTTAAGATTTTTGCTGGGTAGCCCATGGGTAGGGCCAATATTGACATTAGGGACAATATTTGAATAATGTTGATAGTGGATCATGAGCATTGGTTCTGCAGAACAAGATTTTCAAAGATTTAGAATATTGACTTTATCAAGACAATGATTCTGACCAATGAAGATCGGGATAAAAAATTTCCCTCTGGAGTAATTTTTCTAAGATTTGACCAAGTGACCTACTTTTTATTCCCACCCCACCCATGATCATACTCAACCTTGATATCACCAAGACAATCACTCTGAGCGAGTTTGAGGAAGATTGGGCTAAAAATGTGGCCGCTGAAGTGTAAACAAGGTTTTTCTAAGATATGACCCAGTGACCTACTTTTTGACCACACGTAACTGACTTTCGAACTTGTCCAAGATTTTATTAGGACAATCATTCTGACCAATTTTCATGAAGATTTGGCTATAAATGTGACTTCTAGAGTGTTCACAAGGTTTTCTTACTATTTGACCTAATGACCTAGTTTTTAACCCCACATAACCCACTTTCAAACTCGTTCGAGATTTTATCAAGACAACCATTATGACCAAGTTTCATGAAGATTGGACAAAAAATGTGACCACTAGTGTTCACAAGGTTTTTCTGTTTGACCTAATGATCTAGTTTTAAACCCCACTTGACCCACTTTCGAACTCGTCCGAGATTTTATCAAGACATTCATTCTGACCAAGTTTCATGAAGATTGGACTAAAATTGTGACCACTAGAGTGTTCAAAAGGTTTTGCTACTGTTTGACCTAGTGACCTAGTTTTTTACCCCATGTAACCCACTTTTCAATCTCCTCTGAGATTTTATCAAGACAATCATTCTGACCATGTTTCATGAAAATTGGGCTAAAAATGTGACCTCTAGAGGGCTCACAAGGTTTTCCTACTATTTGACCTAGTTTTTAACCCAACTTGACCCACTTTCGACCTTGTCCGAGATTTTATCAAAACATTCACTCTGACCAAGTTTCATGAAGATTGGACTAAAATTGTGACCACTAGAGTGTTCACACCATTGACGACAGATGAGATATCCCAAAAGCTCACCCTGAGCTTTGCTCAGGTGAGCTAAAAATAGAGCAATGGAGCAAATGTTCCAATTTATCACAATGGTTTCAAAAAGTGACCTTTACGGAGGCGTAGAAAGGCGTATTTATGGAGGAAAGGGTTAAGACAGAACAGAATATGACGGAATAAAGTCAAAAGGTCTTTAATGGTAAAAGAGTTAACAGCAGTCACTCTTAAGTCTTTGTTACATAATATGAAGAATGGAAGCAGCATCCTGACCTTTGACCTTTGCTTCATCAATTTTTTCTTCAAGAAGATCAGCTGATCTCGACATGCTGGGGTTGAAGTGACAATGTCACCAGCTGGGTAGAAAGCACATTCGGATGCAACTGAACTTGCCTGGACACACAAATAACCTTTCATAAGCCTAGAAAGGAATATCTAAGATATTTGAGCAGAACATCAGGGTGCTAAAATGAGGAATGATTCAACTCATTTTTAGCTATATGTAATTGGCTATATGAAATCACAAACAGTATGCAGAACAAGCAGTTAAATATCAACGAGAAAAATTCATTAGGACCGGCGTACCTTTCATGACATCATTTTTATGCAAATTTTTATGTCATGGTTTACAAATTTATACATGTAAATGGCAACTTTTCCCCGTTAATATTATTTCGTTCATTCTTTTGAGTTTTCTTCATCCCGAAAGTTAGATATCATCTGAACTTAGATTGTGCAACTAATTAGGCCTTCTTTTGCATATAACAAACAAAAAGATTATATTTTAAAGTCTGCGTACATTCTGCTTGTAAACAAGAAATAGTGTAACGAAATATATCTTACTTATCTAGGTATTTAATTCGTCCAAATAAATACATTTTAATCATGATATTAGAATGCTATCTAAATTTATTGCCGTATTGTGTAACTCTCACGATGTGTGTGATTTTTATCCTGTCACCGGTTATAAAAATACGTGGCAATAGACACTCCAAAATATTAATTATAGCATGGTCTCACCGTCTATCGAACCTCTTAACCTTTGAACAGGAACAGAAAACGTTTACTGTGAATATTGAAGAAAAAAATAAATCAGCAGTTCAAAATAATCTTTTATACATACATTGAAACAATTAAGTATTTTTATTCTCATCTATTAATCACCAAACAATCCAGTGTTCCCCACCACCCGCATAACAAAAACAAAATGGCTGCCAGAAAAATATCACCTGCGTATCAAACTTTTATTTTTGAAACTGTTTACTGTAACATAATACTCATAGTCACGTGATTTCATCATGGGCACGCGACCTTTGTATAAGCTGAAGGGGTCAGAGCTGTCAAACATTTTTAATGTGGTACACTTTTCAATTTATGTTGATATTCTATAACGTATTAAGAGTTTTCTCATGTTTAGCATAGTTGAAGTAAAAATATACTGTATTGACCTGTTTATGACGTACATGTATATTTCGTTTTTAAAGCTACGAGGCGTTGTTTACAGACAAAGCAACGATACTCATGATTTTATGACGTAGTATGCACTTGTGCATGCGTAAAAATCACAAAAAATGAAAGGTTCGATAAACAGGTGAGGTTCGATAGAAGGTGAGTCTACGATACATATATTATGCCTTTTTCTCATCAATTCGTGGTTTCTCATCGATTCGTGGGTTGTGTAATCACGTAGTTTTCTCAAAACAGAGTTAATTTCCGTGACCCAGTTTTTGTCAATAACCTCTATGAAAAGGGCTCGTTAATATGTGGACCTTTCTGCAGACCCTTACATGGACCTTTTTGGGACCAATCACCATCTATTAAAACATTAAATTGGATTTTATTTATCCGCCATTTTGGAAAACGCCATTACGTTATCGAAGGTTATGTTTATTTTTCTTCAATTGCGTTACATATAACCATTTATTTCAAACAAATTACAATCATGGTTACGATTTTTTTTGTCAGACTGAATCGTCCTGCAAAAAATCCCGCAACATGAATTTTCTTGCCCGGAAATGATATTTTAAAACTGACCAATTCATCATCATCATCATCTTCATTAATCGCATCACTCTGCTTAGAGTATACTCGCGATATGATTAAAAACTGACATGCGCAGCTGCTGGAGATGGTTTGATCAATAAAAATGTCTCTTTGTACAGTTAAAAACAGGATAAAAACGGACGTCTCATTACAGATTGTGGACACTGGACATGGCCGCTTTAAAGCCGTCAAGTGTGTGTATGTTCACGCACAATTAGAGCCTACGAATCAACAGGAAAATAGGTCAAGATCTCGTAGCAGCCGACTCGGTCTATTTAGCAAGTAAAATTAACACTTTAGATGATGTTTGTCTGAAAATTTATTATTTCAAGATAAATAAATGTTTTAAAATATTACTATGCAACAAAAAACACTTGGAAAAGACAACTGTGATACTCATAAGATAATTTACAATTTAAGAACCACGAATCCACAGGAAAACAGCATATTTTTAATATATATAACAGTGGTTACGAGATAACTCAACCGGTTACAAAATGACCAGGAAACTGGTTACGAATTGACCAGATTTGTCCGGTTATGAAGTGGCAAGGTATCGAGATGACCTGTATTCGTAAATCCCCCCCCCCCCCCCCAACACACACACATACCACCACCACAAACTTCTCTCTCCTTCCACTCCTAATACTAATTCACTCAACTACTCTAAAGATGGTCGGCAGCTTAGATGCATTAAAAAAGAAACTGTTCACAAGTCAAATAACACGAATTACTTACCTAGAATACCTTCTCAAAAACACATGAATTAAGCTGTACTGTAGCTCTTTACGTTCAATAAGAATGTAAACAAAGTCCTTTTGTGATGAAATCAAACAAACAAATTCATAAAAAGGCGACTACAATCACGCCTGAGTTTTCAGTTCAAAGTCTCTCAACAGAAAGTTCTCATGAATTTTTATGAACAAATTTTAGCCTTGATCGTGACACTGAAACTGAATGTTAAACCCTTCTTGTTTGTTATCGATTTATCCCGGAAGTTGGCCGATGAATAAGCCTATTCTCAAACAAAAGTGTTAAGTGTAAACATATCAGAATAATACTACAAAAATACCAAGAAGCACATAATATACATAAATGATTAGTTAAAATGGATTTTACATGCATGTTTTTTTTAAAATATATAATTTATTGATAAACTAACAAATAATAAGAAAAATAATTTGGAGAATATAATCACAGAGGGACAATCTCAAACTCCTCACAGTGATCTCCCTTGTCAATACCGTGCGGTTAGGGGAGGTAACTGCGTTGGGTGGCCAGACGTTTCGCCCACTAACCAGTTCGCGCCTTGGACGTTTCGCTCCCCTGGTCGTTTCGCTCCCCTGGTCGTTTAGCCTACTATATACAATACATGTACATAATGGTTATATACAAGTTATATGGTTAATTTCATGTAATTTCGATTTTTCAATACATGGTTTAAAAATTGGAAACATCCCTCCTGCTTTATCGGGACTGGGGACCCGTAATAACGTCTTTTTAAATCGAAGCTATTGGTGCAGTTAATGGCAGACCCTGATCAGTCGGTTCCTAAATGAACCGTCTCATCTGGGTCTACTATGTTAGTGTAATAAATAATGACGTCACCCATAATAAGAGTCATTTCCAGAAAATTTCAAGTATATTTCAAAATTTCAGAAGCAAACAGAGTGGACCCAGATCAATCGGTTCCTACATGAGCCGTCTCATCTGGGTCTACTATAACTTCTGTATTTGATTCTCTGTTTCTCATTCGTTGGAGTCTGACTATTTATAAAAGTGGATGTAAAGTTATGACAATCACTTATACCTGTACTAAAATCACTTATACCTGTACTGACAATCACTTATACCTGTACTGACAATCACTTATACCTGTAATAAAATTCCACTTATACCTGTACTGAAATTCAAAGTCTTAAAACACATATGCTTGGAGTTAGTTAAACTTACATCTAAGGCTGATGGTACACAGTTTTTATGAAACAAGTGCATACCTTGATGAGGTTTTCCAAACCAAATATTTCAATAAGTTTTCATGGTAATAACTTGCAATTAAACATAAATCCTCTAGCATAATTAAGCCTTTCATACCGAGTGGACCTTTTTGTTGGGATAAACACTGATGGGCTATTCCACTTTGATAATTCTGGATCGAAATGGACAATAGCTTGATGTAGTGTAGAGCTCTATTGCCACTCACAGCACAGCTCCACCAATTACCTACTGACCCTCTCTGATAGCGTTTTAGGCTGGGGACAGTTTACTTGTAGCAGTTATGGTGTGTATTAACCATGTAGCTAGACCAATAATTAAAGTGCTTAAATCGGGATCCGAATTTCTTATATGGCTGTCTGCTTGTACGAGACTTGTTTGCAAACACAGACTAGATCTAGATCCAGATTAGACACCAGTAACTCGTCGTCCACATATGGACCGAAGTGTCAAACAGATAAAGTTATATGTACCTCTTAACTTGCATCTCTTTACAAATTAATCTCTCGGAAACTAACGTGTGAATACTTAGTATCACCCTCTTCAGACTATGAATTTTTATAATACAAAGCATTATTCTAACACCAGACAATTATT